>JAHFZB010000294.1:0-73816 GCA_036884735.1 Huso huso
CTGTGGATGCCAGGAACCATTTGCCGAGCAGGTTGGGGCAGCAGCGCAATGCCGCATAAGAACTGTCGTGAAGCTAGAGATGCCGAGGAGGACCATTTGCGAGCAGTTGGACCCCGTCGCGTTCGCTGGGGCCCTGGTGCTAAGCTGAGGGAGAGGGACCAGGGACCATTTGGCGAGCCTCTGGGACCCTGCTTGCGTGGTCGCCCGTCTGCGATCTGAAGTGTCGGGACAGTTTGAGGTGAACACTGGGAACCCCGAAGTTTCCTGGGCCCGTCCGTCTCTTGGCTGGGAAGTGCCAGGGACAGTTTGGCGAGCAGCTGGAACGCACCACCCGAAGTCACTTGGGCACTTGTGCATGCTGGGAGAGCAAAGGGACCATTTGGCGAGCCAGTGGGACCCAGAAGTGGGGTGCAGCTGGGCTGATAGCGCTGAGGGATGTGCCAGGGACCATTTGACCTCTGGGCCCTTGCCCGAGGTCGTTGAGACTCTACCGTCTCTCGATACGCTAGGGAGGTGTCAGGGACGTTTGGCGGGCCGCTGGAACCCTGCAGTCGCTGCTGGGGCCGATGCAGCGCATGGGGAGGTGCCAGGGACCATTTGTACCCTTTGGGACTTTCTGTGATATCGTTTGGGCTCGTGCGAACCCTGGGGTGTCGGGGACCGTTTGGCGGGCGCTGGAACCCCACAGCGAGTTTCTGGGGCCGTGTGCGTGCTGTTGTGGTGCCAGGGACCATTTGGCGACCCTTTGGGGACTCACGAGGTCGTTTGGGCTCACGATCCTTCGAGGTGTCAGGGGACGATTGGCGGGCCGCGCTGGAACCCGCGAAATCGCTGGGGCCCGTCTTGGCGTACAGGGGGTGCCAGGGACCATCTGGGAAGCTGCTGGGACCCTGCCAAATTCCTTCGGGCCCGTGTTTGTGCTGGGGGATGTGCCATTTACAATTTGGCCAGCCAATCGGACACCACCGCGAAACCCGCTGGGTTCTGTGTCAGCGCTGTAGATGTGCCAGGGACCATTTGCGAGCAGTTGGGACCCAGCAGCGATGTCACTGGGGCCCAGTGCTTGCGCTGGGGAGGGACCGAGGACCGTTTGTCGAGCCTCTGGGACCCCTGCGCGAGCTCGTGCGTTCGCTGGGGAGGTGTCAGGGACCCGTTTGGCGGTCTGCTGGAACCTCCAGCGGTTGCTGGGGCCCGTGCGCGTGCTGGGGATGTGCCAGGGACCATTTGGCGTAGCACTGGCACCTTGAGGGGTCCCAGGCCTGTGAGCACGCTATGGAGGTGCCAGGGACCATTTGCCAAGCCGATTTCACCCCGCTCGAAGTCGCTGGGACCCGTGCGTGCGCTGGGGATGTCCAGGGATATTTGCCAGCTGTTGGGATCCTGCCGATCGCTGGGGTCCGTGTGGGTGCTGTGGATGTGCCAGGGATCATTTGGCGGCTTCTGGGACCCTGCTGGCGGTCGCTGGGGAGCTCGTTTAATCGCTGGGGAGGTGTCAGGGACCGTTTGGCGGGCAGCTGGAACCCACAGCAATCGCTGGGGCCCGATGCAGCTGGGGGGGTGCCAGGGGACCATTTGGCCCTGCCCCAGGGACTTCTGTGATGGATTTGGGCTCGTGCGATCCTGGGGAGGTGTCAGGGACGTTTGGCGGGCCGCTGGCACCCCTGCGGCTGAATCGCTGGGCTAATAATGGCGCTGAAGTGCAGGGACAGTTTGAGCCGCAGGAATTTCACCGCAGTTCGCTGGGGCCTGTGTGTGTGTGCTGTGGAGGTGCCAGGGACCATTTGGCGAGCCGCTGGTACCCCGCGCGGGGTCGCTGGAGCCGTGCACGCGCTGGGGAGGGGCCAGGGACCATTTGAGGCTTCTGCCGTTACCCTAATGCCAAATTCCCTGGGGTCTGTGCACAGGCTGGGTAGTAATGGGGAGATATTTCTGCGAGCCACTGGGACCCAATGCAAAGTTGCTGGGGCCCGTGTGTGCCTTAATGGATGTGCCAGGGGACCATTTGCGAGCAGTTTGGACCAGCGCCTTAATGCCACTGGGGCCTGTGCGTGAGCTAGAGATGTGCCAGGGACCATTTGCGAGCAGTTGGGACCCCCACGATTGGGCTGGGGCTAGTGCTTACGCTGAGGGAGGACCAGGGACCATTTGGCAAGCCTCTGGGACCCTGCGCGTGGTCGCTGAGGCCCGTGCGATCGCCGGGAGGTGTCCAGGGACGTTTGGTGGGCCACTGGAACCCCACGCTGGGTTTCCTGGGCCCGTCCGTGCGCGATGAGGGAAGTGCCAGGGACAGTTTGGCGAGCCGCTGGGACCGCACACGAAGTCACTTGAGCTTGTGCATGCTGGGGAGGCAAGGGACCATTTGGCGAGCCAGTCGACCCAGAGTGGGGTCGCTGGGCGCCCATTCGCCGCTGGGGATATGCCAGGGACCATTTGGGGAGCCTCTGGGACCCCTGGCGGTGTTTTGGGGCCGTGTGCGATCGCTGGGGAGGTGTCCAGGGACCATTTGGCTAGCGCTGGGACCTGGCACTGGGCCACATGCGTGGCCTTCTCGGACCCAGGGACCATTGCGTGGTCTGTGGGGCCCGTGTGGGCATGCTGGGGATGTGCCAGGTATCATTTTGGCGGCTGCTGCGACACCAAATGCGTGGTTGCTCTGCCCGTCGTGAGCTGGGAGCTGCCAGGTATCATCTGGCGAGCCGCTGTAACCCAGCTGGGTCGCTGGTCCCAGTGTGCATGCTGTGGGAGGGCCAGGGACAGTTTTGGCGAACGCTGTTACCCGTCTTGGTGTTGTTGGGCATTGTGCGTGCTGGGAGGTGCCAGGGATTTTTTGGCGATCCGCTGGGACCCGGGCGGTCGCTGTGCCCGTCTTTGCAGCTGTGGAGGAGGGGCCATAGACCATTGGGAAGCCACTGGGACCCGGCCTGCTAAGGGATGTTCGCTGGGCCTGTGCCCTCACTGGGGATGTGCCCAGTGAACATTGCGAGCTGCTGGGACACCGGCTGGCGTGGTTGCTAGGCCCGTGTCGTGAGCTGGGTAGGTGCCAGGGACCATTTGGGAACCCGCTGGGACCCACGTGCGGAAGTCGCTGGGGCCCGTGCACGCGCTGGGGATGTGCCAGGGACCATTTGTTGAGTCAAGCATTGACCCCTGCGGGGTCTCTGAACCCGTGTGTGTGCTGGGGGTGCCAGGACCGTTGCGAGCCGCTGGAACAATACAGCGATGTCGCTGGGCCCCCTGCGTGCTGGTGAGGTGCCAGGGACAGTTTGGCAAGCCGCTTGGACAAGCGATGTCGCTGGGGTTTGTGTGCACACTGGGGAGGTGCCAGGGACCATTTTGCGAGCCGTTCGGACCCTGTGTGGGGGTCACTTGGTGGGGTGCGCGTGCTGGGAGGTGTCGGGGACCATTTGCGAGCAGTTGGGACCACTGGGACCCGATGCAACGCTGAAGCCGATGTGTGTGCTGGGGATGTTCCAGGGACCATTTGGCGAGCCTCTGGGACCCCGCGCGAGGTCGCTGGGATCGTGCACTCGCTGGGGAGGTGTCAGGGACCATTTGCGGGCCGCTGGAACCCGCAGAAAAATGCTGGGGCCCGTGCGGCGTGATGCGGATGTACCAGGGACCATTTGGCGAGCCTCTGGGACCCCTGCGGCGGGTCGCTGAGGCCTGTGCGATCGCTGGGGAGGTGTCAGGGACAGTTTGGTGGGCCACTGGAACCCCTACGGGGTTTCCCTGGGCCCGTCCGTGCTTTGGGAAGTGCCAGGGACAGTTTGGCGAGCAGCTGGAACCGCTGCAAGTCACTTGGACACTTGTGCATGCTGGGGAGGAGCAAGGGACCATTTGGCGGAGCCAGTCGGACCCAGAGGGGTCGCTGGGCCCCATTCGGCGCTGGGGATGTGTCAGGGACCATTTGGTGAGCCTCTGGGACCCCGTCTTGGGGAAGGTCAGGGACCATTTTGGCGAGCCCGGACCCAGTGCGTGTCTCTGGGGCCCGTGTGCATGCTGGGATGTGCCAGGTATCATTTGGCGAGCCACTGCGACACCGCATGTGGTCGCTCTGCTGTGCACTCACTGGGGAGCTGCCAGGTATCATCTGGCGAGCCGCTGTAACCCGCGGCTGGGTCGCTGGGCCCTTTGCATGCTGTGGAGGGCCAGGGACCATTTGGGAACCCGCTGTTACCCGTGCGGTGTTGGGGCCCTGTGCACGCTGGGGAGGTGGCAGGGACCATTTGGCGATCCGCTGGGACCCCGGGCAGTCTCTGAGCCCCGTGTGTGTGCTGGATGTGCCATAGACCATTTGGGAAGCCACTGGGACCCGGCGCGAATCGCTGGGGCCTGTGCACTCACTGGGGAGGTGCCAGGGACAGTTTGCAAGCTGCTGGGACACCGTGCGTGGTTGCTGGGGTTTGTGCGTGAGCTGGGAGGAGCCAGGGACCATTTGGGAACCCGACCCCTGTGGGGGACCACTTGGTCCGGTCAGCGTGGGGTCCGTGTCAGGACTGGGATGTGCCAGTTGGGACCATTTGTTGACGCATTGACCCTGTGTGCTGGGATGTTCCTGGGACCCGTGTGGCCCTGGGGGAGGTGGCTGGGGACCATTTGGGGAGGTGCCGACCCGGAACAATACGCTGGATCCCCATAAAGTCGCTGGGGCCCTGCACGTGATGGTGAGGTACCAGGGACAGTTTGGCAAGCCGCTGGGACAACGCGATGTCGCTGGGGTTTGTGTGCGACTGGGGAGGTGCCAGGGACCATTTGGCGGTTCGCGGACCCTGTGTGGGGTCACTGGGGTCCGTGCGCGTGCTGAGGGAGGTGTCAGGGACCATTTGCGAGCAGTTGGGACCGCACGATGACGCTGGAGTTCTGTGTGTGCTGGGGATGTGCCAGGGACCATTTGGCGAGCCTCTGGGACCCAGCGCATCAGGTCGCTGGCCTGGGGAGGTGCAGGGACCATTTGGGAGGTGTCAGGGACCGTTTCGCTGGCCTGCACTCACTGGATGTGCCAGTGAAAATGTTGGGGCCCGGGGCTGGGGTCGTGATGCTGGGATGTGCCAGGGACCATTTGGCCCGGAACAAGCCTCTGGGACCCCTGCACGAGGTCTCTTGGGCTCGTCACGATCGTTGGGAGGTGTCGCTGGGGTTCGTTTGGCGGTTCGGGCTGGATCCCCACCCCAAAGTCGCTGGGGTCCCGGCGTGCTGAGGATATGCCAGGGACCATTTGGCGAGCCGCTGGAACCCCGCGCGGTGTCTCTGGAGCCCGTGTGCGTGCTGGGTATGTGCCAGGTCATTTGGCTGCCGCTGGCACCCAGCGGCTGGGTCACTGGGCCACATGCGTGGCCTGGGAGGTGCCAGGGACCATTTGGCGAGCTGCTGGGACCCGGGCGGGGGTCGCTGGGCCTGTGCACTCACTGGGGATGTGCCAGTGGACATTTCTTGAGCTGCTGGGACACCGTGCGTGGTTGCTAGGCCCGATGTGAGCTGGGTGGGAGCCAGGGACCATTTGTGCCGGGAACGGACACAGCGGGTTGCTGGGGCCCCTGCACGTGCTGGTGAGGGTGCCAGGGACCATTTGTGAGGCCGCTCTTGCCCCATGCTGGGTCTCTGGGGCCCGTGTGCGTGCTGGGGGATGCCAGGGGATCATTTGAGCCGCCCGGGATCCCTTGCAGCGGGGTCTCTGGGCCCTGTGTCGTGCGGGGAGGGAGCCAGGGGAGCATTTGGCGAGCTGCTGCGCGTGCCCGCTGGGGTCGATTGGGCTGCATGTGTGCTGGGGAAGTGCCAGGGACAATTTGGTGAGCCTCTGGACTCCCACATGAAGTCGCTGGAGCCGATGTGTATGCTGGGGAGGTGCCATGGAGCATTTGGCGAGCCGCTTGGACCCCAAGCCCCGGGTTGCTGAGGCCCCTGTGTGTGCTGGGGATGTTCAGGGACCATTTTGGCGATCCTCTGGGAGCCTCCGCGCGAGGTCGTTGGGGCGCAATGCGATCGCTGGGGAGAGGTATCAGGGACTGTTTGGCGGGCGCTGGAACCCCATCTTGGTCGCTGGGTCCCGTCGCGTGCTGGGGATATGCCAGGGACCATTTGGCGAGACGCTGGAACCCTGCGGGGGCTCTGGGGCCCGTGTGCGTGCTGGGGATGTGCCAGGGTTAATTTGGCGTGCCGCTGGCACCCAGCGCTGGGTCGCGCCACATCGTGCGCTGGGGAGGTGCCAGGGACCATTTGGCGAGCTGCTGGGACCCTGCGAAGGCGCTGGGCCCCATGCGCTTGCTGGGAGGTGTCATGGAACACGGCGTAGTGGTTGGGACCAATCGCGATGTCTCTGGGGCCCATGTGCGTGCTGGGGATGTTCCAGGGACCATTTGGCGATCCTGTGGGACCCTGCGCGAGGTCGCTGGGGCTCGTGCGATCGCTGGGGAGGTGTCAGGGACTGTTTGGCGGGCCGCTGGAACCCCACGCGAAGTCGCTGGGTCCCATGCGCATGCTGTGGAAGTGCCAGGGACCATTTGGCAGCTGCTGGGACCCCGCAATGATGTCGCTGGTCCCCTGCGCCGCTGGGGAGGTGCCATGGACCATTTGGCGTGCCGCTGGGACACTGCCCAAGGTCTTGGGCTCTGTGATCGCTGGGGAGGTGTCAGGGACTGTTTGGTAAGCCGCTTTGACCCCGTGCGAAGTCGCTGGGGCCCGTGCCTGCTATGGGGATGTCCCAGGGACTATCCTTGAGCTGTTGGGATCCTGCGCGATGTCGCTGGGGTCCGTGTGGGTGCTGTGGATGTGCCAGGGATCATTTGGCGAGCTTCTGGGACCCTGCGCGAGGTCGCTGGGGCTCGTGCAATCGCTGGGGAGGTGTCAGGGACCGTTTGGCGGGCCGCTGGAACCACACGAAGTCGCTGGGGCCCGGCACGCTGGGAGGTGCCAGGGACCATTTGGCCACCCTTTGGGACTTTACGCGATGTCGTTTGGGCTCGTGCGATCCCTGGGGAGGTGTCAGGGACTGTTTGGCGGGCCGCTGGAACCCCACGCGAAGTCGCTGGGGCCCGTGTGCGTGCTGTTGTGGTGCCAGGGACCATTTGGCGACCCTTTGGGACTCTACGCGAGGTCGTTTGGGCTCTTGCGATCCCTTCGGAGGTGTCAGGGACCGATTGGCGGGCCGCTGGAACCCCACGCGAAGTCGCTGGGGCCCGTGCGCGTGCTGGGGAGGTGCCAGGGACCATCTGGGAAGCTGCCGGGACCCTGCGCAAATTCGCTCGGGCCCGTGTTTGTGCTGGGGATGTGCCATTTACAATTTGGCCAGCCAATCGGACACCACGCGGGCTTCGCTGGGTTCTGTGTACGCGCTGTAGATGTGCCAGGGACCATTTGCGAGCAGTTGGGACCCCGCGCGATGTCACTGGGGCCCAGTGCTTGCGCTGGGGAGGGACCAGGGACCATTTGTCGAGCCTCTGGGACCCTGCGCGAGCTCGTGCGTTCGCTGGGGAGGTGTCAGGGACCGTTTGGCAGTCTGCTGGAACCTCACGCGAAGTTGCTGGGGCCCGTGCACGTGCTGGGGATGTGCCAGGGACCATTTGGCGAGCCTCTGGGACCCTGCGCGAGGTCGTTGGGGCTCGTGCGATCGCTGGGGAGGTGTCAGGGACTGTTTGGCGAACCACTCTTGCCCCGCGTGGGGCAGCTGGGGCCTGTGTGCATGCTAGGGATGTGCCAGGGATCATTTGGCGAGCTGCTAGCACCCCGCGCTGGGTCGCTAGGCCCCGTGCGTGCGCTGGGGATGTTCCAGGGATCATTTGGCGAGTGTCTGGGACACTGCACGGGGTCGCTGGACCCTGAGCGCACACTGTGGAGGTGCCAGGGACAATTTGGCGAGCCGCTGGGACACTGCGCGAGGTCGCTTGGGCTCTGCGATCGCTGGGGAGGTGTCAGGGACCGTTTGGCAAGCCGCTGGAACCCTACGCGACGTCGCTGGGGCCCGTGCGCGTGCTGGGGATGTGCCAGGGACCATTTGGAGAGCCTCTGGGACCCTGCACGAGGTCGTTGGGGCTCGTGCGATCGCTGGGGAGGTGTCAGGGACCATTTGGCGAGCCGCTGGGACCCGGTGCGAAGTCGCTCGGACCCAGTGCCTGGTCTCTGGGGCCCGTGTGCATGCTGGGGATGTGCCAGGTATCATTTGGCGAGCCGCTGCGAGCACGCGTGGTGTGCTCTGCCCGTCTCTGGGAAGCTGGGGAGCTGCCAGGTATCATCTGGCGAGCCGCTGTAACCCCGCGCTGGGTCGCTGGTCCCAGTGTGCATGCTGTGGAGGGGCCAGGGACCATTTGGCGACCCTTTGGGACTCTCTTGGGGTGTTTGGGGCCCTGCGTTCCCTGGGGAGGTGTCAGGGACCGTTTGGCGGGCCCGCTGGGACCCCGGGCGCAGTCGCTGGGGCCCGTGCGTGGTAGGAGGTGCCATTTACAATCTGGCCAGCCACTGGGACCGCAGCAGCTTCGCTGGGGTCAATGCACTCACTGGGGATGTGCCAGGGACCATTTGCAAAAAGCTGCTGGGACCCGTGCGATGTTGCTGGGGCCCAGTGCGTGAGCTGGGGAGGAGACCAGGGACCATTTGGAAGCCTCTGGGACCCTCGTGCGTGGTTGGGGCTGGATGCCATCGCTGGGGGATGTGCCAGGGACCATTTGCCAAGCCGCTTTGACCCGTTCGGAGTCTCTGGGACCCGTGCATGCACTGGGGATGTGGCAGGGACCATTTGCGAGCTGTTGGGACACCCATGGCGATGTTGCTGGGGCCCGTGTGGGTGCTGGGGATGTGCCAGGGATCATTTGGCAAGCCGCTTGGGACCCTGTGATGTCGCTGGGGTTTGTGTGCGCGCTGGGGAGGTGTCAGGGACCATTTGAAGGCAGTTGGACCCTGTGTGGGGTCGCTGGGGCCCTTGTGCGTGCTGGGAGGTGTCAGGGGACCTTTTGGCGAGCAGTTGGCACCCTCGCTGGGTCCCTGGGCACTGTGTGTGCTGTGGAGGTGTCAGGGACCATTTGCGAGCAGTTGGGACCCCGCAATGTCGTTGGGGCCCGTGTGCCTGCTGGGGATGTTTCAGGGACCATTTGGCGAGCCTCTGGGACCCCGCCCGGGTCGTTGGGGCCCGTGCGGCGTGCTGGGGAGGTGCCAGGGTTCTTTTGGCGAGCGCTCTGGCACCCTGTGCTGGGTCCCTGGGGCCCGTGGCGCATGCTGGGGAGGTGTCAGGGACCATTTGGTGAGCTGCTGGAACCCTGCAGGGTCTCTGGGGTCGTGTGCATGCTGGGGATGTGCCAGGGACCATTTGGCGAGCCTCTGGGCCCTGCTCGAGATCTCTGGGGCTCATGTGTGTGCTGGGGATGTGCCAGGGATCATTTGGCGTGCCGCTGGAACCCTGCGCTGGGTTGCTGGGCCCCATGTCTTGGTGCTGGGGATTTGCCAGGGACAGTTTGGCGAGCCGCTGGAACCCCTGGGCGGGGGCTGGGGCCTGTGTGCGTGCTGAAGGGAGGTGCCAGGGACCATTTGGCGAGCTGCTGGTACCCAGCAGGGGTCGCTGGGGCCCATGCGGCGTGCTGGGGAGGGGCCAGGGACCATTGGGAAGCTAGTTGGGACCCTGTGCAAATTCCTGGGGCCTGTGCACAGGCTGGGATGTGTCAGGGACCATTTGCGAGCCACTGGGACCCCAATGCAAAGTTGCTGGGGCCCGTGTGATCGCTGGGGATGTGCCAGGGACTGTTTGGCGGGCAGTTTGGAACCCACGCGAATGCCACTGGGGCCTGTCGTGAGCTGGGGAGATGTGCCAGGGACCATTTGCGAGCAGTTGGGACCCCGGCGATTTCGCTGAGCCCGTGCGCGCAGCGGGGGAGGTGTCAGGGACAGTTTGGTGGGCCACTGGGACCCCCCGCGGGGTTTCCTGGGCCCTGTCCGTCCTGGGGAAGTGCCAGTGAACATTTGGCAAGCTGCTGGGACACCGTGCGTGGTTGCTTGGGCCCTTGTGCACTGCTGGGGGAGGAGCCAGGGACCATTTGGGAACCCAGTCGGACCCACGTGAGGGGTCGCTGGGCCCCGTGCGTTAGCTGGGGATGTGCCAGGGACCATTTGGGAGCCTCTGGGACCCACGGCGGGGTCGTTGAGACTCCTCGTGTGATCGCTGGGGAGGTGTCAGGGACCATTTGGCGAGCCGCTGGGATTGAACAATCGCTCGGACCCAGTGCGTGGTCTCTGGGGCCCGTGTGCATGCTGGGGATGTGCCAGGGACAGTTTGGGAAGCCACTGGGACCCGGGATGTCGCTGGGGGCCTGTGCACTCACTGGGGATGTGCCAGGGAACATTTGGCGAGCTGCTGGGACCCCGTGCGGGGTTGCTGGTCCCTGTCTTGTGTGCTGGGGAGGTGCCAGGGACCATTTGGGAACCAGTTAGGACCACGTCTTGCAGTCGCTGCAAGCCCCTGTATTGCAGTGCTGGGGATGTGCCAGGGACCATTTGGCGAGCCGCTGGGACCCGCTTGCGGGGTCTCTGGGGCCCGTGTGTGCTGGGGATGTGCCAGGGACTGTTTGGTGAGCCGCCGGGACCCCAGCGATGTCGCTGGGGCCCCTGCGTGCTGGTGAGGTGCCAGGGACAGTTTGGCAAGGGCGCTTGGACAACGGCGATGTCGCTGGGGTTTGTGTGCGCACTGGGGAGGTGCCAGGGACCATTTGGCGAGCCGTTCGGACCCTGTGTGGGGTCACTTGGTCCTGTGTGTGCGTGCTGGAGGGTGTCAGGGACCATTTGCGAGCAGTTGGGACCGCGCCGCGATGACGCTGGGGCCTGTGTGTGCTGGGGATGTTCCAGGGACCATTTGGCGAGCCTCTGGGACCCCTTGCGAAGTCACTGGGGATGGTGGCGTCGCTGGGGAGGTGTCAGGGACCGTTTGGCGGTTCGCTGGATCCCCACGCAAAGTCGCTGGGCCCCGTGCGCGTGATGAGGATGTACCAGGGACCATTTGGCGAGCCTCTGGGACCCTGCACGAGGTCTCTTGGGCCCCGATCGTGCTGGGGAGGTGTCAGGGACCATTTGGCGGTTAGCTGGATCCCCACGCAAAGTCGCTGGGGCCCGTGTGCGTGCTGGGATATGCCAGGGACCATTTGGCGAGCCTGCTGGAACCCTGCGCGGTGTCTCTGGAGCCCGTGTGCGTGCTGGGTATGTGCCAGGGTTAATTTGGCGGGCCGCTGGCACCCCAGGCGCTGGGTCACTGGGCCACATCCGTGGCCTGGGGAGGTGCCAGGGACCATTTGGCGAGCTGCTGGGACCCAGCGCGGGGTCTCTGGGCCTGTGCACTCACTGGGATGTGCCAGTGACCATTTGTTGAGCCAGTGGGACCCGCACGGGGTCTCTGGGAACCCGTGTGTGTGCTGGGGAGGTGCCAGGGACCATTTGCGAGCCGCGGGACAATCTGCTGGGTCGCTGGGCCCCTGCACGTGCTGGGGAGGTGCCAGGGACAGTTTGGTGGTCTCTGGGACAGCGATGTCGCTGGGGTTTGTGTGCGCGCTGGGGAGGTGTCAGGGACTGTTTGGCGGGCCGCTGGAACCCCTTGTGAAGTCGCTGGGGCCTGTCGCATGCTGGGGAGGTGCCAGGGACCATTTGCGAGCCTCTGGGATTGGTGGCGAAGTCACTGGGGTCCCGTGTGTGTGCTGGGGATGTGCCAGGGACCATTTGGCGAGCCTGTGGGACTCTGCGGGGTCTCTGGGGCCCGTGTGCGTGCTGGGGATGTGTCCAGGGATCATTTGGCGGGCCACTGGGGATCCGCGCGGGTCGCTGGGCCCAATGTGTGCGGTGCTGGGAGGTGCCAGGGACCATTTGGCGAGCTGCTCGTACCCCGCTTGGGGTCGGTGGGCTACATGTGTGTGCTGGGGAAGTGCCAGGGACAGTTTGGTGAGCCTCTGGACTCCCACATGAAGTCGCTGGGGCCCGTGTGTGTATGCTGGGGAGGTGCCAGGGACCATTTGGCGAGCCGTTTGGACCCCAAGCAGGGGTTGCTGGGCCCCATGTGTGTGCTGGGGATGTTCCAGGACCATTTGGCAGGCCGCTGGAACCCCATGCGAAGTCGCTGGGGCCCGTGCGCGTGCTGGGGATGTGCCAGGGACCATTTGGCGAGCCGCTGGAACCCTGCGGGGGTCTCTGGGTCCCCGTGTGCATGCTGGGGGATGTGCCAGGGACCATTTGGCTAGCTGCTGGCACCCAGCGCTGGGTCGCTGGGCCACATGCGTGGGCTGGGGAGGTGCCAGGGACCATTTGGCGAGCTGCTGGGACCCTGCGCGGGGTCGCTGGGCCCCATGCGCGTGCTGGGGAGGTGTCATGGAACATTTGCGGGCCGTTGGGACCACACGAAATGTCTCTGGGGCCGATGTGCGTGCTGGGGATGTACCAGGGACCATTTTGTCGATCCTCTGGGACCCCTTGGCGAGGTCGCTGGGGCTCATGCGATCGCTGGGGAGGTGTCAGGGACTGTTTGGCGGGCCGCTGGAACCCCATAAAGTCGCTGGGTCCCGTAATGCATGCTGGGGATGTGCCAGGGACCATTTGGCGAGCTGCTGGGACCCAATGGGTCGCTGGCCCCCTGCGTGCTGGGGAGGTGCCATGGACCATTTGGCGTGCCGCTGGGACACTGCAAGGTCTCTTGGGCTCTGTGATCGCTGGGGAGGTGTCAGGGACCTGTTTGGTAGCCGCTTTGACCCCGCAGCGAAGTCGCTGGGCAAAAAATGCATGCTATGGGGATGTGCCAGGGATAGTTTGGCAAGCTATTGGGACCCCACAGCGATGTCGCTGGGCCCGTGTGCGTGCTGGGGAGGTGCCAGGGACCATTTGGCGAGCCGCTGGGACCATGTGTGTGGTCGCTGGGTCCCCTGTGCGTGCTGGGGAGGTGCCAGGGACCATTTGCCAAGCCATTTGGGACCCGCTCGAAGTCGCTGGGACCCCGTGTGTGCTGGGGATGTCCCAGGGACCATTTGGGGGCCTTTGGGACCGATGTCGCTGGGGTCCGTGTGGGTGCTGTGGAGGTGCCAGGGACCATTTGGCGGGCTTCTGGGACCCACGCGAGGTCGCTGGGGCAAAAATGTCTGTCGCTGGGGAGGTGTCAGGGACCATTTGGCGAGCCTCTGGGACCACGTGGTCGCTGGGGCCCGTGCGATGCTGGGAGGTGCCAGGGACCATTTGGCCCACCCTTTGGGACCCTGGCGATGTCTCTGGGGCCCGTGCGATCCTGGGGAGGTGTCAGGGACCGTTTGGCTGGCCGCTGGAACCCCAGCTGGGTCACTGGGGCCCATCTTGTGCGTGCTGGGGTGGTGCCAGGGACCATTTGGCGACCCTCTGGGACCCTGCGGGGTCGCTGGGGCTCTTGCGATCGCTGGGGAGGTGTCAGGGACCGGCCGCGGGCGCTGGGACCCCCGCGAAATGTCTCTGGGGCCCGTGTGCGTGCTGGGGATGTGCCAGGGACCATCTGGGAAGCTGGGGACCTTGAAATTCCACATGCCGTGTTTGTGCTGGGGATGTGCCAGGGACCATTTGGCCAGCTGCTGGGACACCGGTGTCGCTGGGGCCTGTGTCTGGCGTGCTGTAGATGTGCCAGGGACCATTTGCGAGCAGTTGGGACCCCAGCGATGTCACTGGGGCCCAGTGCTGCGTGCTGGGGAGGACCAGGGACCATTTGTCGAGCCTCTGGGACCCTGGGCGCGAGGTCGCTGGGGCTCGTGCGTCGCTGGGGAGGTGTCAGGGGACTGTTTGGCAGTCTGCTGGAACCCCGCAGCGAAGTTGCTGGGGCCCGTGCACGTGCTGGGGATGTGCCAGGGACCATTTGGCGAGCCTCTGGGACCCCTTGGCAGGTTGTTGGGGCCCGTGTGCGATCGCTGGGGAGGTGTCAGGGACTGTTTGGCGAACCAGTGGGACTCCGCTGGGGCAGCTGGGGCCTGTGTGCATGCTGGGGATGTGCCAGGGATCATTTGGCGAGCTGCTGGGACCCGCGCTGGGTCGCTGGGCCCCGTCGTGCGCTGGGGAGGTTCCAGGGATCATTTGGTGAGTGTCTGGGACACAGCGGTCGCTGGGCCCCTGTCGCACACTGTGGGAGGTGCCAGGGACCATTTGGCGAGCTGCTGGGACCTGCAGCGATGTCGCTTGGGCCTCTGCGATGCTGGGGAGGTGTCAGGGACCGTTTGGCAAGCCGCTGGGACCCCGCTTGGCGATGGCTGGGGCCCGTGTGCGTGCTGGGGATGTGCCAGGGACCATTTGGAAGCCTCTGGGACCCTGCGCGAGGTCGTTGGGGCTCATGCGATCGCTGGGGAGGTGTCAGGGACCATTTGGCGATCCGCTGGGACCGGTCTGGGACCCCGGACCCAGTGCCTGGTCTCTGGGGCCCGTGTGCATGCTGGGGAGGTGCCAGGGACCATTTGGCGAGCCGCTGGGACACCGCGTGTGGTCGCTGGGCCCCGTCTGCGTGCTGGGGAAGTGCCAGGGATCATCTGGCGAGCCGCTGTAACCCTGCAGCTGGGTCGCTGGGGCCCAGTGTGCATGCTGGGGAGGTGCCAGGGACCATTTGGCGAGCCGCTGTTACCCCGTCTCTGCGGTGTTGTTGGGCCCTGTGCGCGCTGGGGAGGTGGCAGGGATTATTTGGCGATCCGCTGGGACCCCAGATGAAGTCGCTGGTGCCCGTGCATGCTGGGGAGGGGCCAGGGACCATTTGGGAAGCCACTGGGACCCCCTGATGGGTCGCTGGGGCCTGTGCACTCACTGGGGATGTGCCAGTGAACATTTGCAAGCTGCTGGGACACCGTGCGTGGTTGCTAGGCCCTGTGCGTGAGCTGGGGAGGTTCCAGGGACCATTTGGGAAGCAGCTGGGACCACGTCTGCGAAGTCGCTGGGGCCCCGTGCGATGCGCTGGGGATGTGCCAGGGACCATTTGTTGAGCCGCATTGACCCGCACGGGGTCTCTGGGCCCGTGTGTGTGCTGGGGAGGTGGCAGGGACCATTTGCGAGCCTCTGGAACCCCTGCGATGTCGCTGGGGCCCCTGCACGTGCTGGTGAGGTGCCAGGGACCGTTTGGCAAGCCGCTTGGACAGCGCGATGTCGCTGGGGTTTGTGTGCGTCGCTGGGGAGGTGCCAGGGACCATTTGGCGAGCCGTTGGGACCCTGTGTGGGTCACTTGGTCCTGTCGCGTGCTGGGGAGGTGTCAGGGACCATTTGCGAGCAGTTGGGACCCGATGCGATGGCGCTGGACCCCCCTGTGTGCTGGGGATGTGCCAGGGACCATTTGGCGAGCCTCTGGGACCCCTGGGGGTCGTTGGGCCCGTGTGCGATCGCTGGGGAGGTTTCAGGGACTGTTTGGTGGGCCGCTGGAACCCCACGTGAAGTCGCTGGGGCCTGTGCGCATGCTGGGGAGGTGCCAGGGACCATTTGGCGAGCCTCTGGAACCCCACGCGAAGTCACTGGGGCCCGTGCGCATGCTGGGGAGGTGCCAGGGACCATTTTGTGAGCCGCTGGGACCCGTGTGTGGGTCTCTGGGGCCCGTGTGCGTGCTGGGGATGTGCCAGGGACCATTTGCGAGCAGTTGGGACCGCGCACGATGTCGTTGAGGCCCCTGTGTGTGCTGGGGATGTTCCAGGGACCATTTGGCGAGCCTCTGGGACCATCTTGGCGAGGTCGCTGGGGATCGTGCACTCGCTGGGAGGTGTCAGGGACCGTTTTGCGGGCGCTGGAACCTGCGAAAATGCTGGGGCCCGTGCGCGTGATGAGGATGTACCAGGGACCATTTGGCGAGCCTCTGGGACCCTGCACGAGGTCTCTTGGGCTCGTGCGATCGTTGGGGAGGTGTCAGGGACCGTTTGGCGGTTCGCTGGATCCCCGCGCGGTGTCTCTGGGGCCCGTGTGCGTGCTGGGTATGTGCCAGGGTTAATTTGGCTAGCCGCTGGCACCCAGCGCTGGGTCACTGGGCCACATGCGTGGGCTGGGGAGGTGCCAGGGACCATTTGCCGAGCTGCTGGGACCCCGCGCGGGGTCGCTGGGCCCCATGCGCGTGCTGGGGAGGTGTCATGGAACATTTGCGAGTAGTTGGGACCACACGCGATGTCTCTGGGGCCCATGTGCGTGCTGGGGATGTGCCAGGGTTAATTTGGCTAGTCGCTGGGCCACATGCGCGGGCTGGGGAGGTGCCAGGGACCATTTGGCGAGCTGCTGGGACCCCGCGCGGGGTCGCTGGGCCCCATGCGCGTGCTGGGGAGGTGTCATGGAACATTTGCGAGTAGTTGGGACCACACGCGATGTCTCTGGGGCCCGTGTGCGTGCTGGGGATGTTCCAGGGACCATTTGGCGATCCTGTGGGACCCTGCGCGAGGTCGGTGGGGCTCGTGCGATCGCTGGGGAGGTGTCAGGGACTGTTTGGCGGGCCGCTGGAACCCCACGCGAAGTCGCTGGGTCCCGTGCGCATGCTGGGGAAGTGCCAGGGATCATTTCGCGAGCCGCTCTTGCCCCACGCGGGGTCTCTGGGGCCCGTGTGCGTGCTTGGGATGTGCCAGGGACCACTTGGCGAGCCAGTGGGACTCCGCTTGGGGTCCCTGGGGCCCGTGTCCGTGCTGGGGATGTGCCAGGGATCATTTGGCGAGCCGCCGGGACCCCGCGCTGTGTCGCTGGGCCCCGTGCGTGTGCTGGGGAGGTGCCAGGGACCATTTGGCGGGCCTCTGGGACCCTGCGCGGGGTCGCTGGGCCCTATGCGTGAGGTAGGGGACCATTTGGCTAGCTGGGACCATTTGGCTAGCTGCTGGGACCCCGCGCGAAGTCGCTGGGGCCCGTGCGCACGCCTGGGGAGGTGTCAGGGACCATTTGCGAGCAGTTGGGATTGGGCGCGATGTCGCTGGGTCCCCTGTGTGTGCTGGGGATGTTCCAGGGACCATTTGGCGAGCCTCTGGGACCCTGCACGAGGTCGCTGGGGCTCATGCGATCGCTGGGGAGGTGTCAGGGAACGTTTGGCGGGCCACTGGAACCGCACACGAAGTCGCTGGGTCCCGTGCGCGTGCTGGGGAGGTGCCAGGGACCATTTTGCGAGCCGCTCGGTCGCCCAGCGGGGTCGCTGGGCAAAAATGTGCGCGCTGGGGAAGTGCCAGGGATAGTTTGACGAGCCGATGGGACCCCACATGAAGTCGCTGGAGCCCGTGTGGGTGCTGGGGAGGTGCTAGGGAGCATTTGGCGAGCCGCTGGGACCCCGTGTGGGGTCGATGGGTCCCGTGCGCGTGCTGGGGAGGTGTCAGGGACCATTTGCGAGCAGTTGGGACCGCGCACGATGTTGTTGAGGCCCCTGTGTGTGCTGGGGATGTTCCAGGGACCATTTGGCGAGCCTCTGGGACCATGCGCGAGGTCGCTGGGGATCGTGCGATCGCTGGGGAGGTGTCAGGGACCGTTTGGCTGGCCGCTGGAACCCCACGCAAAGTCGCTGGGGCCCGTGTGCGTGCTGGGGATGTGCCATGGATCATTTGGCGATCCGCTAGCTCCCCGCGCTGGGTCGCTGGGCCCCATGCGCGCGCTGGGGAGGTGTCAGGGACCGTTTGGCAGGCCGCTGGATCCCCATGTGAAGTCGCTGGGGCCCGTGTCTGTGCTGGCGATGTGTCAGGGATCATTTGGTGATCCGCCGTGACCCCGCACCGGGTCGCTGGGCCCTGTGCGTGCGGTAGGGAGGTGCCAGGGAACATTTGGCTAGCTTCTGGGACCCCGCGCGATGTCGCTGGGTCCCCTGTGTGTGCTGGGGATGTTCCAGGGTCCATTTGGCGAGGCTCTGGGACCCTGCACGAGGTCGCCGGGGCTGATGCGATTGCTGGGGAGGTGTCAGGGATTATTTGGCGGGCCACTGGAACCACACGCGAAGCCGCTAGGGCCCGTGCGCGTGCTGGGGAGGTGCCAGGGAACATTTTGCGAGTTCCTCGGTCCCCTAGCGGGGTCGCTGGGCACCATGTGCGTGCTGGGGAAGTGCCAGGGATAGTTTGGCAAGCCACTGGAACCCCACATGAAGTCGCCGGAGCCCGTGTGCGTGCTGGGGAGGTGCTAGGGAGCATTTGGCGAGCCACTGGGACCCCGTGTGGGGTCGCTGGGTCCCGTGCGCGCACTGGGGAGGTGTCAGGGACCATTTGCCAGCAGTTGGGACCGTGCACGATGTCGCTGAGGCCCCTGTGTGTGTTGGGGATGTTCCAGGGACAATTTGGCGAGCCTCTGGGACCCTGCGCGAGTTCGCTGGGATTCGTGCGATCGCTGGGGAGGTGTCAGGGACAGTTTGGTGGGCCACTGGAACTGCACCGAAGTCGCTGCGGCCCGTGCGCGTGCTGGGGAGGTGCCAGGACCATTTTGCGAGCCGCTCGGTCCCCTGCCAGGGTCGCTGTGCCCCATGTGCGCGCTGGGGAAGTGTCAGGGACAGTTTGGCGAGCCACTGATACCCCACACGAAGTCGCTGGGGCCCGTGTGCGTGCTGCGGAGGTGACAGGGACCATTTGGCGAGGCGCTCGGACCCTGCGCGGGGTTTCTGGGGCTCATGTCCATGCTGGGGATGTGCCAGGGATCATTTGGCGAGCTGCTGGGACCCATGCGAGCGCTGGGGAAGTGCAAGGGACAGTTTGGCGAGCCGCTGGAACCCCACATGAAGTCGCTGGGGCCCGTGTACGTGTTGTAGAGGTGCCAGGGAACATTTGGCGAGCCATTGGGACCCTGCGCGGGGTCGCTCGGCCCCATGCGCGCGTTGTGGAGGTGTCAGGGACCATTTGGCGAGCCGCTTTGACACTGCGTGAGGTCGCTGGGGCTCTTGCGATCACTGGGGAGGTGTCAGGGACAGTTTGGCGAGTCGCTGGAACCCCACGCGAAGTCGCTGGGGACGTGTGCGTGCTGGGGATGTGCCAGGGATCATTTGGCGAGCCGCTGGCACCCCGTGCTGGGTTGCTGGGCTCCGTGCACGTGCTGGTGAGGTGCCTGGGACCCTTTGATGAGCCTGCTCGGGGTGGCTGGGCTCCATTCGCTCTCTGGGGAGGTGTGAGGGATCTTGGCGAGCCGCTGGGAACCCTCGCGGGATTGCTGGGCCCCGTGCACATGCTGGGGAGTAGCTAGGGATCATTTGGTGAGCCGCTGGGACCCCGCGTGAAGTCCCTGGGACCAGGGCGCGCGCTGGGGAGGGGCCATGGACCATTTGGGAAGTTGCCGGGACCCTGCGCAAATTCACTGGGGCCCGTGCGCGCGCTGGGGATGTGCCAGTTACAATCTGGCCAGCCAGTCGGACCCCGCGCGGGGTAGCTTGGGCCCGTGCGTGCGCTGGGGATGTGCCAGGGACCATTTGCGAGCTGTTGGGACACCGCGATGTCGCTGGGGCCCGTGTGCGTCTTGGGATGTGCCAGGGATCATTTGACGACCCTCTGGGACCCTGCGCGAGGTCGCTGGGGCTCGTGCGATCGCTGGGGAGGTGTCAGGGACCCTTTGATGAGCCGTCGGGACCCTGCTCGGGGTGGCTGGGCTCCATTCGCGCTCTGGGGAGGTGTGAGGGATCTTGGCGAGCCGCTGGGAACCCTCGCTGGATTGCTGGGCCCCGTGCACATGCTGGGGAGTAGCTAGGGATCATTTGGTGAGCCGCTGGGACCCCGCGTGAAGTCCCTGGGACCAGGGCGCGCGCTGGGAGGAGGGCCATGGACCATTTGGGAAGTTGCGGGACCCTGCGCCAAATTCACTGGGATGCCAGCTGAGGGATGTGCCAGTTACAATCTGGCCAGCCAGTCGGACCCCGCGCGGGGTAGCTTGGGCCCGTGCGTGCGCTGGGGATGTGCCAGGGACCATTTGCGAGCTGTTGGGACACCGCGATGTCGCTGGGGCCCGTGTGCGTGCTTGGGATGTGCCAGGGATCATTTGACGACCCTCTGGGACCCTGCGCGAGGTCGCTGGGGCTCGTGCGATCGCTGGGGAGGTGTCAGGGACCCTTTGGCTGGCCTCTGGAACCGCACGCGAAGTCGCTGGGGCCCGTTCACACGCTGGGGAGGTGCCAGGGACCGTTTGGCAAGACGCTTTGATCCCGCACGAAGTTGCTGGGGTCCGTGCGCATGCTGGAGATGTGCCAGGGACCATTTGGTGAACTGCTCTTGCCCTGCGCGGGGTCTCTGGGGCCCGTGTCCGTGCTGGGGATGTGCCACTGATCATTTGGCGAGCTGCTGGGACACGGCGCGGGGTCGCTGGGCCTCGTGCGCGAGCTGGGGAGGTGTCAGGGAACATTTGCGAGCAGTTGGGACCGCGCGTGATATCACTGGGGCCTTTGTGCATGCTGGGGATGTTCCATGGAACATTTGGCGAGCAGCTGGAACCGCACACATAGTCGCTGGGGCCCGTGTACATGCTGGGGAGGAGTCAGGGACCATTTGGCGAGCCACTCGGACCCAGAGCGGGGTCACTGGGCCTCGTGCACGTCCTGGGGAGGTGCCAGGGAACATTTGGCGAGGCGCTCGGACCCTGCGCGGGGTTTCTGGGGCTCGTGTCCATGCTGGGGATGTGCCAGGGATCATTTGGCGAGCTGCTGGGACCCATGCGAGCGCTGGGAAAGTGCAAGGGACAGTTTGGCGAGCCGCTGGAACCCCACATGAAGTCGCTGGGGCCCGTGTACGTGTTGTAGAGGTGCCAGGGAACATTTGGCGAGCCATTGGGACCCTCTTGGGGTCACTTCTCGGCCCCATCTTGGCGTTAATGGAGGAGTCAGGGACCATTTGGCGAGCCACTCGGACCCAGAGCGGGGTCGCTGGGCCTCGTGCACGTCCTGGGGAGGTGCCAGGGAACATTTGGCGAGCCATTGGGACCCCGCGCAATGTCGCTGGGGCCCGTGTGCGTGCTTGGGTTGTGCCAGGGATCATTTGGCGACCCTCTGGGACCCTGCGCGTGGTCGTTGGGGCCCGTGCGATCGCTCGGGAGGTGTCAGGGACCGTTTGGCTGGCCGCTGGAACCCCACGCGAAGTTGCTGGGGTCCGTGCGCATGCTGGAGATGTGCCAGGGACCATTTGGCGAACTGCTCTTGCCGTGTGCGGGGTCTCTGGGGCCCGTATCCGTGCTGGGGATGTGCCACAGATCATTTGGAGAGCTGCTGGGACCCGGCGTGGGGTCGCTGGGCCCCGTCTTGTGACTGGGAGGTGTCAGGGAACATTTGCGAGCAGTTGGGACCGCGCGCGAAGTCGCTGGGGCCCGTGTACATGCTGGGGAGGAGTCAGGGACCATTTGGCGAGCCAATCGGACCCAGAGCGGGGTCGCTGGGCCTCGTGCACGCCCTGGGGATGTGCCAGGGAACATTTGGCGAGCCATTGGGACCGTGTGAGGGGTCGCTGGGCCCCATGCGCGCGTTGGGGAGGTGTCAGGGATCATTTGGCGAGCCGCTTTGACACTGCGTGAGGTCGCTGGGGCTCTTGCGATCGCTGGGGAGGTTCCAGGGACCATTTTGCAAACCGCTTTTGCCCCGCGTGGGGTCTCTGGGGCCCGTGTGGCGAGCTGCTGGCACCCCGCGCTGGGTCGCTGGACCCCGTGCGCATGCTGGTGAGGTGCCAGTGACCATTTGATGAGTCGTCGCGACCCTGCTCGGGGTGGCTGGGCTCCATTCGTCGTGCTGGGGAGGTGTGTGGGATCTTGGTGAGCCGCTGGAACCCCTCACGGGGTCGCTGGGCCCCGTGCACTCGCTGGGGAGTTGCAAGGGATCATTTGGCGAGCTGCTGGCACCCCGCGTGAAGTGCCTGGGACCCGGGCGTGCGCTGGGGAGGGGCCAGGGACAATTTGGGAAGATGCCGGGACCCTGCGCAAATTCGCTGGGGCCCGTGCATGCGCTGTGGATATGCCAGGGACCATTTGCGAGCCACTGAGACCCCGCACGGGGTCGCTGGATCCCGTGTGCGCACTGGGGAGGTGTCAGGGACCATTTGCGAGCAGTTGGGACCGCGCGCAATGTCGCTGGGGCCCCTGTGTGTGCTGGGGATGTTCCAGGGACCATTTGGCAAGCCTCTGGGACACTGCACGAGGACGCTGGGGCTCGTGCGATCCCTGGGGAGGTGTCAGGGACCATTTGGCTAGCTGCTTTGACACTACGTGAGGTCGCTGGGGCTCTTGCGATCAATGGGGAGGTGTCAGGGACCGTTTGGCGGGCCGCTGGAACCCCACACGAAGTCGCTGGGGACATGTGCATGCTGGGGATGTGCAAGGGATCACTTGGCGAGCCGCTGGCACGCCGTGCTGGGTCGCTGAGCCCTTGCGCATGCTGGTGAGGTGCCTTGGACCATTTGATGAGCCGTCGGGACCCTGCTCGGGGTGGCTGGGCTCCATTCGCGAGCTGGGGAGGTGCGAGGGATCTTGGCGAGCCGCTGGGAACCCTCGCGGGGTTGCTGGGCCCCGTGCACGTGCTGGGGAGTAGCCAGGGATCATTTGGTGAGCCGCTGGGACCCCGCGTGAAGTCCCTGGGACCAGGGTGCGCGCTGGGGAGGGGCCAGGGACCATTTGGGAAGCTGCCGGGACCCTGCGCAAATTCACTGCGGCCCGTGCGTGCGCTGGGTATGTGCCAGTTACAATCTGGCCAGCCAATCGGACCCCGCGCGGGGTAGCTGGGTTCGTTCACGTGCTGGGTAGGTGCCAGGGACCATTTTGCAAGCCGCTTTGACCCCGCGCGAAGTCGCTGGGGCCCATGCGTGCGCTGGGGATGTGCCAGGGACCATTTGCGAGCAGTTGGGACCGCGCACGATGTCGCTGAGGCCCCTGTGTGTGCTGGGGATGATCCAGGGAGCATTTGGCGAGCCTCTGGGACCCTGCGCGAGTTCGCTGGGGTTCGTGCGATCTCTGGGGAGGTGTCAGGGACAGTTTGGCGGGCAACTGGAACCGCACCGAAGTTGCTGGGGCCCGTGCGTGTGCTGGGGAGGTTCCAGGGACCATTTTGCGAGCCGCTCGGTCCCAGAGCGGGGTAGCTGGGCCCCATGTGCACGCTGGGGAAGTGCCAGGGACAGTTTGGCGAACCACTGGTACCCCACACGAAGTCGCTGGGGCCCGTGTGCGTGCTGGGGAAGTGCCAGGGACCAATTGGCGAGACGCTTTGACCCCGCACAGTGTCCGCTGGGGATGTGCCAGGGACCGTTTGCGAGCTGTTGGGACACCGCGATGTCGCTGGGGCCCGAGTGCGTGCTTGGGATGTGCCAGGGATCATTTGACGACCCTCTGGGACCCTGCGCGAGGTCGCTGGGGCTCATGCGATCGCTGGGGAGGTGTCAGGGACCCTTTGGCCGGCCTCTGGAACCGCACGCGAAGTCGCTGCGGCCCGTTCACATGCTGGGGAGGTGCCAGGGACCATTTGGCAAGCCGCTTTGACCCTGCGTGAAGTTGCTGGGGTCCGTGCGCTTGCTGGAGATGTGCCAGGGACCATTTGGCGAACTGCTCTTGCCCTGCGCGGGTTCTCTGGGGCCCATGTCCGTGCTGGGGATGTGCCACGGATCATTTGGCGAGCTGCTGGGAACCGGCGCGGGGTCGCTGGGCCCCGTGCGCGAGCTGGGGAGGTGTCAGGGAACATTTGCGAGCAATTGGGAACCGCGCATGATGTCACTGGGGCCTTTGTGCGTGCTGGGGATGTTCCATGGAACATTTGACGAGCCGCTGGAACCGCACACGAAGTCGCTGGGGCCCGTGTATATGCTGGGGAGGAGTCAGGGACCATTTGGCTAGCCACTCGGACCCAGAGCGGGGTCGCTGGGCCTCGTGCACGCCCTGGGGAGGTGCCAGGGAACATTTGGCGAGCCATTGGGACCCCGCTCAATGTCGCTGGGGCCCGTGTGCGTGCTTGGGATGTGCCATGGATCATTTGGCGACCCTCTGGGACCCTGCGAGGTCTTTGGGGCTCGTGCGATCGCTGGGGAGGTGTCAGGGACCGTTTGGCTGGCCGCTGGAACCCCACGCGAAGTTGCTGGGGTCCGTGCGCATGCTAGAGATGTGCCAGGGACCATTTAGCGAACTGCTCTTGCCCTGTGTGGGGTCTTTGGGGCCCATGTCCGTGCTGGGGATGTGCCACGGATCATTTGGCGAGCTGCTGGGACCCGGCGCGGTCGGGGGGCCCGTCTTGTGCTGAGGGATGGTGTCAGGGAACATTTGTGAGCAAATGCGACCATGCAGCGATGTCACTGGGGCCCGTGTGCGTGTTGGGGATTTTCCATGGACCATTTGGCGAGCCGCTGGAACCGTACACAAAGTCGCTGGGGCCCGTCTGCATGCTGGGGAGGAGTCAGGAACCATTTGGCGAGCCACTCGGACCCAGAGCGGGGTCGCTGGGGCTCGTGCGATCGCTGGGGAGGTGTCAGGGGCCATTTGGCGGGCCACTGGAACAGTACGCTAAGTCGCTGGGGCCCGTGCGCGTGCTGGGGAGGTGCCAGGGACCATTTGGCGAGCCGTTCGGACCCTACGCGGGGTCGCTGGGCCCCATGTGCGCGCTGGGGAAGTGCCAGGGACAGTTTGACGGGCCGCTGGAACTCCACATGAAGTCGCTGGAGCCCGTGTGCGTGCTGGGGAGGTGCTAGGGAGCATTTCGCGAGCCACTGGGACCCCGTGTGGGGTCGCTTGGTCCCGTGCGTGCGCTTGGGACGTGTCAGGGACTATTTGCGAGCAGTTGGGACCGTGCACGATGTCGCTGAGGCCCTGTGTGTGCTGGGGATGTTCCAGGGACCATTTGGCGATCCTCTGGGAACCTGCACGAGGTCGCTGGGGCTCTTGCGATCGCTGGGGAGGTGTCAGGGATCATTTGGCAATCCGCTGGAAACCCACGCAAAGTCTCTGGGGCCCGTGCGCGTTCTGGGGAGGTGCCAGGGATCATTTGGTGAGCCACTCGGACCCTGCGCGGGGTTTCTGGGGACCGTGTCCATGCTGGGGATCTGCTAGGGATCATTTGGCGAGCTGCTGGGACCCGGCGCGGGGTCGCTGGGACCCGTGCGAGTGCTGGGCAAGTGCAAGGGACAGTTTGGCGAGCCGCTGGAACCCCACATGAAGTCGCTGGGGCCCGTGTACGTGTTGGAGAGGTGCCAGGGAACATTTGGCGAGCCATTGGGACCGTGTGCGGGGTCGCTGGGCCCCATGCGCGCGTTGGGGAGATGTCAGGGACCATTTGGTGAGCCGCTTTGACACTGCGTGAGGTCGCTGGGGCTCTTGCGATCGCTGGGGAGGTGTCAGGGACCGTTTGGCGGGCCGCTGGAACCCCACGCGAAGTCGCTGGGGACGTGTGCGTGCTGGGGATGTGCAAGGGATCATTTGGCGAGCCGCTGGCACCCCGTGCTGGGTCGCTGGGCCCCTTGCGCGTGCTGGTGAGGTGCCTTGGACCATTTGATGAGCCGTCGGGACCCTGCTCGGGGTGGCTGGGCTACATTCGCCGTGCTGGGGAGGTGCGAGGGAAATTGGCGAGCCGCTGGGACCCCGCACGGGGTTGCTGGGCCCCGTGCACGCGCTGGGGAGTTGCAAGGGATCATTTGGCGAGCCGCTGGGACCCTGCGCAAATTCACTGGGGCCCGTGCGCGCGCTGGGGTGTGCCATTTACAATCTGGCCAGCCAATCGGAACCCGCGCGGGGTAGCTGGGGCCCGTTCACGTGCTGGGTAGGTGCCAGGGACCATTTGGCAAGCCGCCTTGACCCCGCGCGAAGTCGCTGGGGCCTGTGCGTGCGCTGGGGATGTGCCAGGGACCATTTGCGAGCTGTTGGGACACCGCGATGTCGCTGGGGCCTGTGTGTGTGCTTGGGATGTGCCAGGGATCATTTGGCAACCCTCTGGGACCCTGTGCGAGGTCGTTGGGGCTCGTGCGATCGCTGGGGAGGTGTCAAGGATCGTTTGGCTGGCCGCTGGAACCCCACGCGAAGTTGCTGGGGTCCGTGCGCATGCTTGAGATGTGCCAGGGACCATTTGGCGAGCTGCTCTTGCCCTGCGCGGGGTCTTTGGAGCCCGTGTCCGTGCTGGGGATGTGCCACGGATCATTTGGCGAGCTGCTGGGACCCGGTGCGGGTTCGCTGGGCCCCGTGCACGAGCTGGGGAGGTGTCAGGGAAAATTTGCGAGCAGATGGGACCGCTCGTGATGTCACTGGGGCCTTTGTGCGTGCTGGGGATGTTCCATGGACCATTTGGCGAGCCGCTCGGACACAGAGCGGGGTCGCTGGGCCTCGTGCACGCCCTGGGGAGGTGCCAGGGAACATTTGACGAGCCATTGGGACCCCGCGCAATGTCGCTGGGGCCCGTGTGCGTGCTGGGGATGTGCCAGGTACCATTTGGCGAGCCTCTGAGACGCTGCGCGAGGTCGTTGGGGCTTGTGCGATCGCTGGGGAGGTGTCAGGGACCGTTTGGCGGGCCGCTGGAACCGCACGCGAAGTCGCTGGGGCCCGTGCGCGTGCTGGGTATGTTCCAGGGACCATTTCGCAAACCGCTCTTGCCCCGCGTGGGGTCTCTGGGGCCCGTGTGGCGAGCCGCTGGCACCCCATGCTGGTGCCTGGGCCAGTTGCGCATGCTGGTGAGGTGCCAGTGACCATTTGATGGCGTGGGCCCCCTGCTCGGGGTGGCTGGGCTGGTGCCCGTGCTGGGGAGGATCTTGGGGATCCTTGGGCGAGCGCTGGGCCCGATGCACGCACTGGGTTATTGCATTTCACGGGGGCGCTGGGCCCAGGGATCATTTGGCGAGCTGCTGGTACCCCGCGTGAAGTCCCTGGTACCTGGGCGCGCGCTGGGGAAGGGCCAGGGACAATTTGGGAAGATACCGTGACACTGCGCAAATTCGCTGGGGCCCGTGCACGCGCTGTGGATGTGCCAGGGACCATTTGCGAGCATTTGGGACCGTGCTCGATGTCGCTGGGGCCCGTGTCCGTGCTGGGGATGTTCCATTGACCATTTAGCGAGCCGCTGGAACCGCACACGAAGTCGCTGGGGCCCGTGTACATGCTGGGGAGGAGTCAGGGACCATTTGGCGAGCCACTCGAACTCAGAGCGTGGTCGCTGGGCCTCGTGCACGCCCTGGGGAGGTGCCAGGGAACATTTGCCGAGCCATTGGGAACCCACGCGATGTCGCTGGGGCCCGTGTGCCCGTGATTTGGCTAGGCTCTGGGACCCTGCGCGAGATCGTTGGGGCTCATGCGATCGCTGGTGAGGTGTCACGGACCGTTTGGCGGGTCGCTGGAACCCCACGCGAAGTCGCTGGGGCCCGTGCGCATGCTGGAGAGGTTCCAGTGACATTTCGCAAACCGCTCTTGCCACATGCGGGGTCTCTGGGGACGTGTGCGTGCTGGAGATGTGCCAGGGATCATTTGGCGAGCCGCTGGCTCCCCGCGCTGGGTCGCTGGGCTCTGTGCACGTGCTGAGGAGTAGCCAGGGATCATTTGTTGAGCCGCTGGGACCCCGCGTGAAGTCCCTGGGACCAGGGCGCGCGCTGGTGAGGGGCCAGGGACTATTTGGGAAGCTGCCGGGACCTTGCGCAAATTCAGTGGGGCCCGTGCGTGCGCTGGTGATGTGCCAGTTACAATCTTGCCAGCCAATTGGACCCCGTGCGGGGTTGCTGGGGCCTGTTCATGTGGTGGGGAGGTGCCAGGGACCATTTGGCATGCCGCTTTGACCCCGCGCGAAGTCGCTGGGGCCCGTGCGTGCGCTGGGGATGCGCCAGGAACCATTTGCGAACTGTTGGGACACCGCGATGTCGCTGGGGCCCGTGTGCGTGCTGTGGATGTGCCAGGGATCATTTGGCGACCCTCTGGAACCGCACGCGAAGTCGCTGGGGCCCGTGCACGCTCTGGGGAGGTGCCAGGGACCGTTTGTCGGGCCCCTGGGACCCTGCACGAGGTCGTTGGGGCTGATGCGATTGCTCGGGAGGTGTCAGGGACCGTTTGGCTGGCCGCTGGAACTCTACGCGAAGTTGCTGGGGTCCTTGCGCATGCTGGAGATGTGCCAGGGACCATTTGGCGAACCGCTCTTGCCCTGCGCGGGTTCTCTGGGGCCCGTGTTCGTGCTGGGGATGTGCCAGGGACCATTTGCGAGCATTTGGGACCGTGCTCGATGTCGCTGGGGCCCGTGTCCGTGCTGGGGATGTTCCATTGACCATTTAGCGAGCCGCTGGAACCGCACACGAAGTCGCTGGGGCCCGTGTACATGCTGGGGAGGAGTCAGGGACCATTTGGTGAGCCAATCGGACCCAGAGCGGGGTCGCTGGGCCTCGTGCACGCCCTGGGGATGTGCCAGGGAACATTTGGCGAGCCATTGGGACCGTGTGAGGGGTCGCTGGGCCCCATGCGCGCGTTGGGGATGTTCCAGGGAGCATTTGGCGATCCTCTGGGACCCTGCACGAGGTCTTTTGGGCTCTTGCGATCACTGGGGAGACGTCAGGGACAGTTTGGCAAGCCGCTGGAAACCCATGCAAAGTCTCTGGGGCCCGTGCGCATGCTGGGGAGGTGCCAGGGATCATTTGGCAAGCTGTTGGGACCCGGCGCGGGGTCGCTGGGACCTGTCTTGACGCAGGGGAAGTGCAAGGGACAGTTTGGCGAGCCGCTGGAACCCCATGAAGTCTCTGGGGCCTGTGCTCGTGCTAGGGAGGTGCCAGGGATCATTTGGCGCGCCGCTCGGACCCTGCGCGGGGATTCTGGGGCCTGTGTCCATGCTGGGGATGTGCCAGGGAACATTAGGCGAGCCATTGGGACCCTGCGCGGGGTCGCTGGGCCCCATGCGCGCGTTGGGGAGGTGTCAGGGACCATTTGGCGAGCCGCTTTGACACTGCGTGAGGTCGCTGGGGCTCTTGCGATCACTGGGGAGGTGTCAGGGACAGTTTGGCGGGCTGCTGGAACCCCACGCGAAGTTGCTGGGGACGTGTGTGTGATGGGGATGTGCCAGGGATCATTTTGCGAGCTGCTGGCACCCGTGCTGGTCGCTGGGCCCGTGCACATGCTGGTGAGGTGCCTAGGACCATTTGATGAGCCGTCGGGACCCTGCTCGGGTTGGCTGGGCTCCATTCGCGCGCTGGGGAGGTGCGAGGGATCTTGGCGAGCCGCTGGGACGCCGCGCGGGGTCGCTGGGCCCCGTGCACGTGCTGGGGAGTAGCCAGGGATCATTTGGTGAGCCGCTGGGACCCCGTGTGAAGTCCCTGGGACCAGGGCGAGCGCTGGGGAGGGGCCAGGGACCATTTGGGAAGCTGCCGGTACCCTGAGCAAATTCACTGGGGCCCGTGCACGCACTGGTTATGGGTCAGGGAATATTTGCGAGCCACTGGGACCCAGCGCAAAGTGGCTGGGGCCCGTATGTGCGCTGTGGATGTGCCAGGGACCATTTGGCGATCCTCTGGGACCCCGCAAGGGGTCGCTTGGCCTCATGTGTATTCTGGGGAAGTGCCAGGGACAGTTTGGCGAGCTGCTGGAACCCCACACGAAGTCGCTGGGGCCCGTGTGCGTGCTGGGGAGGTGCCAGGGACCATTTGGCGAGATGCTGGGACACCGCGCGATGTCGCTGGGGCCAGTGCTTGCGCCGGGGAGGGGCCAGGGACCATTTGGTGAGCTGCTTTCACCCCGTGCAGGGTAGCTGGGCCCCGTGCTGGCGCTGGGGAAGTGCCAGGGACAGTTTGGCGAGCTGCTGGAATCGCATATGAAGTCGCTGGGGCCCGTTTGCGTACTGGCGTGGAGCAAAGGAACATTTGGCGAGCCACTCGGACCCAGAGCAGGGTCACTGGTCCCCATGCGCGCGCTGGGGAGGTGCCAGGGACCATTTGGCAAACCGCTTTGACCCCGCGCGAAGTCGCTGGGGCCCGTGCGTGCGCTGGGGATGTGCCAGGGCTCATTTGCGAGATGTTGGAACACCGCGTGATGTCGCTGGGAACCGTGTGTGTGCTGGGGATGTGCCAGGGATCATTTGGCGAGCCTCTGGGACACAGCGCAAGGTCGCTGGGGCTGATGCGATAGCTGGGGAGGTGTCAGGAACCGTTTGGCTGGCCGCTGGAACTCTACGCGAAGTTGCTGGGGTCCTTGCGCATGCTGGAGATGTGCCAGGGACCATTTGGCGAACCGCTCTTGCCCTGCGCGGGTTCTCTGGGGCCCGTGTTCGTGCTGGGGATGTGCCAGGGACCATTTGCGAGCATTTGGGACCGTGCTCGATGTCGCTGGGGCCCGTGTCCGTGCTGGGGATGTTCCATTGACCATTTAGCGAGCCGCTGGAACCGCACACGAAGTCGCTGGGGCCCGTTTACATGCTGGGGAGGAGTCAGGGACCATTTGGTGAGCCAATCGGACCCAGAGCGGGGTCGCTGGGCCTCGTGCACGCCCTGGGGATGTGCCAGGGAACATTTGGCGAGCCATTGGGACCGTGTGAGGGGTCGCTGGGCCCCATGCGCGCGTTGGGGATGTTCCAGGGACCATTTGGCGATCCTCTGGGACCCTGCACGAGGTCTTTTGGGCTCTTGCGATCACTGGGGAGACGTCAGGGACAGTTTGGCAAGCCGCTGGAAACCCATGCAAAGTCTCTGGGGCCCGTGCGCATGCTGGGGAGGTGCCAGGGATCATTTGGCAAGCTGCTGGGACCCGGCGCGGGGTCGCTGGGACCTGTGCGAGCGCAGGGGAAGTGCAAGGGACAGTTTGGCGAGCCGCTGGAACCCCACATGAAGTCTCTGGGGCCTGTGCTCGTGCTAGGGAGGTGCCAGGGATCATTTGGCGCGCCGCTGGGACCCTCTTGGCAGGGATTCTGGGGCCTGTGTCCATGCTGGGGATGTGCCAGGGAACATTAGGCGAGCCATTGGGACCCTGCGCGGGGTCGCTGGGCCCCATGCGCGCGTTGGGGAGGTGTCAGGGACCATTTGGCGAGCCGCTTTGACACTGCGTGAGGTCGCTGGGGCTCTTGCGATCACTGGGGAGGTGTCAGGGACAGTTTGGCGGGCTGCTGGAACCCCACGCGAAGTTGCTGGGGACGTGTGTGTGATGGGGATGTGCCAGGGATCATTTTGCGAGCTGCTGGCACCCCGTGCTGGGTCGCTGGGCCCCGTGCACATGCTGGTGAGGTGCCTAGGACCATTTGATGAGCCGTCGGGACCCTGCTCGGGTTGGCTGGGCTCCATTCGCGCGCTGGGGAGGTGCGAGGGATCTTGGCGAGCCGCTGGGACGCCGCGCGGGGTCGCTGGGCCCCGTGCACGTGCTGGGGAGTAGCCAGGGATCATTTGGTGAGCCGCTGGGACCCCGTGTGAAGTCCCTGGAACCAGGGCGAGCGCTGGGGAGGGGCCAGGGACCATTTGGGAAGCTGCCGGTACCCTGAGCAAATTCACTGGGGCCCGTGCACGCACTGGTTATGGGTCAGGGAATATTTGCGAGCCACTGGGACCCAGCGCAAAGTGGCTGGGGCCCGTATGTGCGCTGTGGATGTGCCAGGGACCATTTGGCGATCCTCTGGGACCCCGCAAGGGGTCGCTTGGCCTCATGTGTATTCTGGGGAAGTGCCAGGGACAGTTTGGCGAGCTGCTGGAACCCCACACGAAGTCGCTGGGGCCCGTGTGCGTGCTGGGGAGGTGCCAGGGACCATTTGGCGAGATGCTGGGACCCCGCACGGGGTCGCTGGGCCCTGTGTCCGCGCTGGGGAGGTGTCAGGGACCATTTGCGAGCAGTTTGCACCGCGCACAATGCCGCTGGGGCCTGTGCGTGAGCTAGGGATGTGCCAGGGACCATTTGCGAGCAGATGGGACACCGCGCGATGTCGCTGGGGCCAGTGCTTGCGCCGGGGAGGGGCCAGGGACCATTTGGTGAGCCGCTTTCACCCCGTGCAGGGTAGCTGGGCCCCGTGCTGGCGCTGGGGAAGTGCCAGGGACAGTTTGGCGAGCTGCTGGAACCGCATATGAAGTCGCTGGGGCCCGTTTGCGTACTGGCGTGGAGCAAAGGAACATTTGGCGAGCCACTCGGACCCAGAGCAGGGTCACTGGTCCCCATGCGCGCGCTGGGGAGGTGCCAGGGACCATTTGGCAAACCCGCTTTGAGGTTGGCGAAGTCGCTGGGGCCCGTCGTCGACCGCTGGGGATGTGCCAGGGCTCATTGCGAGATGTTGGAACACGGCGTGATGTCGCTGGGAACCGTGTGTGTGCTGGGGATGTGCCAGGGATCATTTGGCGAGCCTCTGGGACCCTGCACGAGGTCGTTGTGGCTTGTGCGATAGCTGGGGAGGTGTCAGGGACCGTTTGGCTGGCCGCTGGATCCCCACGCGAAGTTGCTGGGGCCCGTGCGCATGGTGGAGATGTGCCAGGGACCATTTGGCGAACCACTCTTGCCCCGCGCGGGGGTCTCTGGGGCCCGTGTGCGTGCTGGGGATGTTCCAGGCACCATTTGGCGAGCCTCTGGGACCCTGTGCGAGGTCGCTGGGGCTCGTGCAATCGATGGGGAGGTGCCAGGACAGTTTGGCGAGCCGCTGGAACCGCACACGAAGTTGCTAGGGCCCGTGTGTGTGCTCGGGAGGAATCAGGGATCATTTGGCGAGCCTCTGGGACCCTGCGCGAGGTCGATGGTGCTCGTGCGATCGCTGGGGAGGTGTTAGGGATCTTTTGGCGGGCCGCTGGAACCCGACGCGAAGTCGCTGAGGCCCGTGCGCTTGCTGGGGTGGTGCCAGGGACCATTTCGCAAACCGCTCTTGCCCAGCGCATGGTCTCTGGGGCCCGTGTGCATTCTGGGGATGTGCCAGGGATCATTTGGCGAGCCTCTGGGACCCTGCGCTAGGTCGCTGGAGTCCGTGCGTTCGCTGGGGAGGTGCCAGGGATCATTTGGCGAGCCGCTGGGACCCCGCGCGTGGTTGCTGGGCCCCCGTGTGCGCGCTGGGGAGGGGCCAGGTACCACTTGACGAGCCGCTGGGACCCCGCGCGTGGTTGCTGGGCCCTGTGCACGCGCTGGGGAGGTGCCAGGTACCATTTGGCGAGCCGCTGGGACCCCCGCACAAAGTCGCTGGGGCCCGTGCGTGTGCTTGGGATGTTCCAGGGAACATTTGCGAGCTGCTGGGATCCCGCACGTTGTTGCTGGGCCCTGTGAGCGTGCTGGGTAGGTGCCGGGGACCATCCGGTGATCCGCTGGGACACTCGGCCCCATGTCTGCGCTGGGGAGGGGCCAAGGACCATTTGGCGAGCATCCGGGACCCCACCCGGGGTCGTTGGGCCCCGTGCGCGTGCTGGGGAGGGGCCAGGGACCAATTGGCAAGCCGCTGGTATCCTGTGCGAAGTCGCTGGGGCCTGTGCGCGTGCTGGGGATGTGACAGGGACAATTTGGCAAGCCTCTGGGACCCTGCGCGAGGTCGCTGGAGCCCGTGCGTTCGCTGGGGAGGTGCCAGGGATCATTTGTCGGGGTCTCTGGGCCCCGCCGCTGGGGAGGGGCCATGGACCATTTGGCGAGCCTCTGGGACCCCGCGCGGGGTCGTTGGACCACGTGCGCGAGCTGGGGAGGGGCCAGGGACCAATCGTCAAGCCGCTGGTACCCGTTGGTCGCTGGGGCCTGTCTTGTGCTGCTGGGGATGTGACAGGGGAACATTTGCGCTGCTGGAACCCAGCACAAAGTCGCTGGGGCCGTGCTGGGGATTTGCCAGGGACTATTTGGCGAGCCTCTGGGACCCCCTGAGGTCGCTGGGTCGTCGTTAAGCTGGGGAGGTGCCAGGGGACCGTTTGGCGAGCAGCTGGAACCCCACGAAGTCGCTGGGGCCCGTGCGGCGTGCGGGGAGGTGCCAGGGATCATTTGGCGAGCCGCTGGGACCCCGCGCGTGGTTGCTCGGCCCCCGTGCGCGCGCTGGGGAGGTGCCAGGGACCATTTGCGAGCTGCTGGGATCCCCGCACAAACTCGCTGGGGCCCGTGCGTGTGCTGGGGATGTTCCAGGGACCATTTGCGAGCTGCTGGGATCCCGCACGTGGTTGCTGGGCCCTGTGAGCGTGCTGGGTAGGTGCCGGGGACCATCTGGCGTTCCGCTGGGACACTCGGCCCCATGTCTGCGCTTGGGAGGGGCCAAGGACCATTTGGCGAGCATCCGGGACCCCACCCGGGGTCGTTGGGCCCCGTGCGCGTGCTGGGGAGGGGCCAGGGACCAATCGGCAAGCCGCTGGTATCCTGTGCGAAGTCGCTGGGGCCTGTGCGCGTGCTGGGGATGTGACAGGGAACATTTGCGAGCTGCTGGAACCCAGCACGAAGTCGCTGGGGCCCGTGCACGCGCTGGGGATTTGCCAGGGACAATTTGGCAAGCCTCTGGGACCCTGCGCGAGGTCGCTGGAGCCCGTGCGTTCGCTGGGGAGGTGCCAGGGATCATTTGGCGAGCCGCTGGGACCCCGTGCGGGGTCGTTGGACCATGTGCGCGAGCTGGGGAGGGGCCAGGGACCAATCGTCAAGCCGCTGGTACCAGGTCGCTGGGCCTGTGCGTGCTGGGGATGTGACAGGGAACATTTGCGAGCTGCTGGAAGCCACCAGTCGCTTGGCGCTGGGGATTTGCCAGGGACTATTTGGCGAGCCTCTGGGACCCTGCGCTAGGTCGCTGGAGTCCGTGCGTTTGCTGGGGAGGTGCCAGGGACCGTTTGGCGAGCCGCTGGAACCCCACGCGAAGTCGCTGGGGCCCATGTGCGTGCTGGGTAGGAGCCAGGGACCATTTGGCGAGCCGATGGAACCCGCACGGTGTCGCTGGGCCCCGTGCCCATGCTGGGGAGGGGCCAAGGATCATTAGGCGAGCCTCTGGGACCACGTGCAAAGTCTCTGGGGCCCATGTGCGCGCTGGGGATGTGACAGGGAACATTTGTGAGCCGCTGGGACCCCGCACAAAGTCACTGTGGCCCGTGCACGCGCTGGGGATGTGCCAGGAACCATTTTCGAGCCACTGGGATCCCGCACGTGGTTGCTGGGCCCTGTGCACGCGCTGGGGAGGTGCCAGGTACCATTTGGCGAGCCACTGGGACCCCCGCACGAAGTCGCTGGGGCCCGTGCGTGCGCTGGGGATGTGCCAGGGACCATTTGCGAACTGCTCGGACCCCGCACGTGGTTGCTGGGCCCTGTGCGCGTGCTGGGTAGGAGCAAGGGACCATTTGGTGAGCCGCTTACATAAGAACATAAGAACATAAGAAAGTTTACAAACGAGAGGAGGCCATTCAGCCCATCTTGCTCATTTGGTTGTTAGTAGCTTATTGATCCCAGAATCTCATCAAGCAGCTTCTTGAAGGATCCCAGGGTGTCAGCTTCAATAACATTATTGGGGAGTTGGTTCCAGACCCTCACAATTCTCTGTGTAAAAAAGTGCCTCCTATTTTCTGTTCTGAATGCCCCTTTATCTAATCTCCATTTATGACCCCTGGTCCTTGTTTCTTTTTTCAAGTCAAAGAAGTCCCCCGGGTTGACATTGTCTATACCTTTTAGGATTTTGAATGTTTGAATCAGATCGCCGCGTAGTCTTCTTTGTTCAAGACTGAATAGATTCAATTCTTTTAGCCTGTCTGCATACGACATGCCTTTTAAACCTGGGATAATTGTGGTTGCTCTTCTTTGCACTCTTTCTAGAGCAGCAGTATCCTTTTTGTAATGAGGTGACCAGAACTGAACACAATATTCTAGGTGAGGTCTTACTAATGCATTGCAGAGTTTTAACATTACTTCCCTTGATTTAAATTCAACACTTCTCACAATATATCCGAGCATCTTGTTGGCCTTTTTTATAGCTTCCCCACATTGTCTAGATGAAGACATTTCTGAGTCAACATAAACTCCTAGGTCTTTTTCATAGTTCCCTTCTTCAATTTCACTATCTCCCATATGATATTTATAATGCACATTTTTATTGCCCGCATGCAATACTTTACACTTTTCTCTATTAAATTTCATTTGCCATGTGTCTGCCCAATTCTGAATGCTATCTAGATCATTTTGAATGACCTTTGCTGCTTCAACAGTGTTTGCCACTCCTCCTATTTTTGTGTCGTCTGCAAATTTAACGAGTTTGCTTACTATACCAGAATCTAAATCATTAATGTAGATTAGGAATAGCAGAGGACACCACTGGTTACCTCACTCCATTTTGAGGTTTCTCCTCTAATCAGTACTTTCTGTTTTCTACCTGTTAACCACTCCCTAATCCATGTGTATGCATTTCCTTGAATCCCTACTGCGTTCAGTTTGAGAATTAATCTTTTATGCGGGACTTTGTCAAAAGCTTTCTGGAAATCTAAATAGACCATGTCGTATGCTTTGCAGTTATCCATTTTCAATGTTGCATCCTCAAAAAAGTCAAGTAGGTTAGTTAGACACGATCTCCCTTTCCTAAAACCATGCTGGCTGTCTCCCAGGATATTGTTACCATATAAGTAATTTTCCATTTTGGATCTTATTATAGTTTCCATAAGTTTACATATAATAGAAGTCAGGCTTATTGGTCTGTAGTTACCTGGTTCGGTTTTGTCTCCCTTTTGTGGATCGGTATTACGTTTGCTATTTTCCAGTCTGTCGGTACAACCCCTGTGTCAAGAGACTGTTGCATGATCTTGGTTAGCGGTTTGTAAATAACTTCTTTCATTTCTTTGAGTACTATTGGGAGGATCTCATCTGGCCCAGGGATTTGTTTATTTTAAGAGCTCCTAGTCCCTTTAACACTTCTGCCTCTGTTATGCTAAAGTTATTTAAAATTGGATAGGAACAGGTCGAAATGTGGGGCATGTTGTCCGTGTCCTCCTTTGTAAAAACCTGTGAAAAGTAATCATTTAATATATGTGCTATTTTTTTTCTTCATCTATGATTTTGCCATGTGTGTCTCTTAGACATTTAACCTCCTCTTTGAATGTTCTCTTGCTGTTATAATATTGGAAAAATATTTTGGAATTGGTTTTAGCCCCCTTAGCAATATTGATTTCTATCTCTCTCTTGGCTGTGGACGTGCCACGGACCATTTGGCGAGCCGCTGGGAACTCGTGCGGGGTCGCTGGGCCCCGTCCGCATGCTGGGACGGTGCCAGGGACCCTGTGGCGAGCCTCTGGAACCCCGCTATGGGTCTCTGGGTACCATGCTCGTGCTGGTGAGGTACCAAGGACCATTTGACGAGCCACTCCGACCCCGCGCGGGTTCGCTGGGCCCAGTGTGCGTGCTGGGGAGGTGCCAGGGATCATTTGGCGAGCTTGCTGGGGCTCATGCGCGTGCTGGGGAGGTGCCAGAGACCGTTAGGTGAGCCGCTGGGAGCACGCATGAGGTTCCCTGGGGCCGTGCACACGCTGGGGTGGTGTAAGGAACCATTTGGCGAGCCGCTGGGAACCAACAAAAGGTTGCGGGGTCGCTGGGCCCCGTGCGTGTGCAGAGGAGGTGCCAGGGACCGTTTGTTGAGCCGCTGGGACCCAGCGCAAAGTCGATGGGGTCTGTGTGCGCGCTGGGGAGATGCCAGGGACCGTTTGGCGATCAGCTGGGAAACCGCGCGAAGTCGCTGGGACACGTGCGCACACTGGGGAGGTGCCAGAGACCATTTGGTGAGCCGCTGGGACCTCGTGCGGTGTCGCTGGACTCCGTCCGAGCGCTGGGACGGAGCCAGGGACCATGTGGCGAGTCTCTGGGACCCCGCTATGGGTCTCTGGGTACCATGCTCGTGCTGGTGAGGTGCCAGGGACCATTTGACGAGCCACTGGGACCTCGCTATGGGTCTCTGGGTACCATGCTCATGCTCGGGATGTGCCAGTGACCATTCGGCGAGCCTCTGGGACCCCGAGTGGGGTTGCTGGGGCCCATTCGCGTACTGGGGAGGTGCCAGGGACCATTTGGCGAGCCGCTGGGAACACGCGTGGGGTCGCTAGGGCCCTTGCGCGCACTGAGGAGGTGCCAGGGACTCTTTGGCGAGCCACTGGGACCACATGCAGGATCGCTGGGCCCCGTGCGCGCGCTGCGGAGTTGCCAGGGACCATTTCGCGAGCCGCTGTGACACCGCGTGGGGTCGCTGGGGCTCAGGCTCATGCTATGGAGGTGCCAGGGACTGTTTGGCGAGCCACTGGGACCCCGCGCGGGGACGCTGGTGCCCGTGCGCGCTTGGGAGGTGCCTGGGATCATTTGGCCACCTGTGAGACCCTGCGCGGGGTCGCTGGGCACCGTGCTCGCTGGGCCCTGTGCTCGCTGGGCCCCGTGCTCGCTGGGGATGGGCCAGGGACCATTTGGCGAGCCTCTGGGACCCTCCGCCAGGTCGCTGGTGTTCGTGTGCGCACTGGGGAGGTGCCAGGGACCATTTGGCAAGCCGCTCGGACCCTGCGCGTTGTCTCTGGGGCCCGTGTGCGTGCTGGGGACGTGCCAGGGATCATTTGGCGAGCCATTGGGACCCCGCACAAAGTCGCAGGGCCCCGTGCGCGCTCTGGGTAGGGGCCAGGGACTATTTGGGAAGCTGCCGGGACCCTGCGCAAAGTCGCTGGGGCTTGTGTGCGTGCTGGGGATGTGCCAGGGACCATTTGCGAGCCGCTGGGACCCCGCTTGAAGTGGCTGGGGCCCGTGCGCGTGCAGTCGCTGGTGTTCGTGCGTGCACTGGGGAGGTGCCAGGGACCATTTGGTGAGCCGCTCGGACCCCACACGGGGTCTCTGGGGCCCGTGTGCGCGCTGGGGAGGGGCCAGGGATCATATGGCGAGCCGCTGGGACCCCGCATGGGGTCGCTGGGCCCTGTGCGCACAATGGGGAAGTGCCAGGGATCATTTGGCGAGCCGCTGGGACCATGCGCGCGCTGTGGAGTGGCCAGGGTTCATTTGGCGAGCCTCTGGGACCCCGCACGGGGTCGCTTGGCCCTGTGCGTGCGCTGGGGAAGTGCCAGGGATCATTTGGCGAGCCGCTGGGACCCCGTGTCTGGTTGCTGGGCTCTGTGCGCGTGCTGGGGAGGTGCCAGGTACCATTTGGCGAGCCGCTAGGACCCCGCACGAAGTCGCTGGGGCCCGTGCGCGCGCTGAGGATGTGCCAGGGAACATTTGGTGAGCCTCTGGGCCCCGTGCGTGCGCCGGGGAGGGGCCAGGGACCATTTGGCGAGCCGCTGGGTCCCCGCGCATAGTCGCTGGTGCCCATGTGCGCGCTGGAGATGTGCCACGGACCATTTGCGAACTGCTGGAACCCCGCGCGTGGTTGCTGGGCCCCGTGCGCGTACTGGGGAGGTGCCAGGGACCATTTGCGAACCTCTGGGACCTTGCGCGAAACTGCTGGGTCCCGTGCGTGTGCTGGGGATGGGCCAGGGACTATTTGGCGAGCCTCTGGGACACTGTGCGATGTTGCTGGGGCCCGTGCGTTCGCTGGGGAGGTGCCAGGGACCATTTGGCGAGCCGCTGGAACTCCACGCGAAGTCGCTGGGCCCCATGTGCGCGCTGGGGAAGAGCCAGGGACCACTTGGCGAGCCGCTAGGACCCGTGCCAGCTGGGCCCGTCTTGGCGTGCTGGGGAGGTGCCAGGGCTTTGAGCCTCTGGGACCCCAGCGGGGTCGCTGAGGTGATGCGCATGATGGAGGAGCCAGGGACCATTTGGGCGCCGATGGAACCCCACGCGAGGTTGCTGGGGCCCATGCTCGTGCTGGGGAGGTGCCAGGGACTATTTGGCGAGCCGTTCGGAACCCGCACGGGGTGTCTGGGGCCCATGTGCGCACTGCGGATGTGCAAGGGAACATTTGGCGAGCCTCTGGGATCCTGCACGGGGTCGCTGGGCCCGTCGTGCGAAGGAGGGGCCAGGGACCATTTTGGCGCTGGGTCCCAGCATAGTTGCTGGTGCCCGTGTGTGCGCTGGAGATGTGCCAGGGACCATTTGCGAACTGCTGGGCCCCCGCGCGTGGTTCCTGGGCTCCGTGCGCGCACTGGGGAGGTGCCAGGGACCATTTGCGAACCGCTGGGACCCTGCGCGAAACTGCTGGGACCCGTGTGTGTGCTGGGGATGTGCCAGGGACTATTTGCGAGCTGCTGGGACCCCGCGCGGGTTTGTTGGGCCCCATGCGGGCGCTGGTGAGTGGCCAGGGACCAATTGGCAAGCCGCTGGGACCCCGTGCGAAGTCGCTGAGGTCCGTGCGCGTGCTGGGGAGGTGCCAGGGACCGTTTGGCGAGCCGCTAGGACCCTGCGCGTGGTCGCTGAAGCCATTGCGCTTGCTGGGGAGGTGCCAGGGACCATTTGGCGAGCTGCTGTGACACCGCGCTGGGTCGTTGGGCCCCGTGCGCGCTCTGGGGAGGAGCCAGGTACCATTTGCGTCCACTGGGACCCAGCACGAAGTCGCTGGGGCCCGTGCATGCGCTGGGGATGTGCCAGGGACTATTTGACGAGCCTCTGGGACTCTGCGCGATGTTGCTGGGGCCCGTGCGTTCGCTGGGGAGGTGCCAGGGACCACTTGGCGAGCCGCTCGGACCCTGGGCAGGGTCGCTGGGCCCCGTGCGCGCTGGGGAGGTGCCAGGGACCATTTGACAAGCCGCTGGGACCCCGCGCTGGGTCGCTGGTCCCAGTGCGCGCGCTGGGGATGTGCCAGGGACCATTTGGCGAGCCGCTCGGACCCTGCGCGATGTTGCTGGGGCCCGTGCGTTTGCTGGGTAGGTGCCAGGGACTATTTGGCGAGCCGCCGGAACTCCACGCGAAGTCGCTGGGCCCCATGTGCTCGCTGGGGAAGTGCCAGGGACCACTTGGCGAGCCGCTAGGACCCCGTGCAGGGTCGCTGGGGCCCGTGCGTGTGCTGGGTAGGTGCCAGGGACTATTTGGCGAGCCTTTCGGACCCGGCACGGGGTCTCTGTGGCCCGTGTGCTTGCTGGGTAGGAGACAGGGACCATTTGCGTCGCTGGGCCCTGTGTGTGCTAGGAGGGCCAGGGACCATTTTGGGACAACTTGATAGTCGTTGGTTGTGTGCTGGGGATGTGCCAGGGACTGTTGCGCTGCTGGGGATGTGCCGTGGTCTCTGGGTTTTGGGCGCACTGGGGAGGCTGGGACTGTTGCTGTGGCGCTGGGACCTCTGGGTTTAGCTGTGCCCGGGCGCTGGGAGGTGCCAGGGACTATTTGCTGTGACGCTGGGACCATGCACGGGGTCGCTGTGCCCTGTGCGTGCACTGGGGAGGTGCCAGGGACCATTTGCGAACCTCTGGGACCCCGCATGAAGCTGCCAGGGCCCGTGCGTGCGCTAGGGATGTGCCAGGGAGTATTTGCGAGCTGCTGGGACCCCGCGTGTGGTTGATGGGCCCTGTGCGTGCTGGGAGGGCCAGGGACCATTTGGCGAGCCGCTGGGTCCCCGCGCATAGTTGCTGGTGCCCGTGTGCGCGCTGGAGATGTGCCAGGGACCATTTGCGAACTGCTGGGCCCCCGCGCGTGGTTCCTGGGCTCCGTGCGCGCACTGGGGAGGTGCCAGGGACCATTTGCGAACCGCTGGGACCCTGCGCGAAACTGCTGGGACCCGTGTGTGTGCTGGGGATGTGCCAGGGACTATTTGCGAGATGCTGGGACCCCGCGCGGGTTTGTTGGGCCCCATGCGGGCGCTGGTGAGTGGCCAGGGACCAATTGGAAAGCCGCTGGGACCCCATGCGAAGTCGCTGAGGTCCGTGCGCTTGCTGGGGAGGTGCCAGGAACAATTTGGCGAGCTGCTGTGACACTGCGCTGGGTCGTTGGGCCCCGTGCGCGCTCTGGGGAGGAGCCAGGTACCATTTTGCGAACCACTGGGACCCAGCACGAAGTCGCTGGGGCCCGTGCATGCGCTGGGGATGTGCCAGGGACTATTTGACGAGCCTCTGGGACACTGCGCGATGTTGCTGGGGCCCGTGCGTTCGCTGGGGAGGTGCCAGGGACCACTTGGCGAGCCGCTCGGACCCTGGGCAGGGTCGCTGGGCCCCGTGCGCGCTGGGGAGGTGCCAGGGACCATTTGACAAGCCGCTGGGACCCCGCGCTGGGTCGCTGGTCCCAGTGCGCGCGCTGGGGATGTGCCAGGGACCATTTGGCGAGCCGCTCGGACCCTGCGCGGGGTCTCTGGGGTTCGTGCACGCACTGGGGAGGTGCCAGGGATTATTTGCTGTTGACGCTGGGACACCGCGCTGGGACGTTGGACCCCGTGCACGCGCTGGGGAGGAGCCAGGTACCATTTTGCGAACCGCTGGGACCCAGCACGAAGTCGCTGGGGCCCGTGCATGCGCTGGGGATGTGCCAGGGACTATTTGGCGAGCCTCTGGGACACTGCGCGATGTTGCTGGGGCCCGTGCGTTCGCTGGGTAGGTGCCAGGGACCATTTGGCGAGCCGCCGGAACTCCACGCGAAGTCGCTGGGCCCCATGTGCTCGCTGGGGAAGTGCCAGGGACCACTTGGCGAGCCGCTAGGACCCCGTGCAGGGTCGCTGGGGCCTGTGCGCGTGCTGGGTAGGTGCCAGGGACTATTTGGCGAGCCTTTCGGACCCGGCACGGGGTCTCTGTGGCCCGTGTGCTTGCTGGGTAGGAGACAGGGACCATTTGCGTCGCTGGGCCCTGTGTGTGTGCTAGGGAGGGCCCAGGGACCATTTGGCAAACCGCTGGGACCACTTGCATAGTCGTTGTGGCCCGTGTGCGTGCTGGGGATGTGCCAGGGAGTATTTGCGAGCTGCTGGGACCCTGCGCGAGGTCGCTGGAGCCCGTGTGTTTGCTGTGGAGGTGCCAGGGACCGTTTGGCGAACCGCTGGGAACCAGCGCGGGGTCGCTGGGCCCCCGTGCGCTAGCTGGGGAAGTGCCAGGGACCATTTGCTAGCCGCTGGAACCCCGCGCGGGGTTGTTGGGCCCCGTGCGTGCGCTGTGGAGGGGCCAGTGACCAATTGGCAAGCCGCTGGAACACCGTGCGATGTTGCTGGGGCCTGTGCACGTGCTGGGGATGTGACAGGGAACATTTGCGAGCCGCTGGGACCCTGCGCGAGGTCGCTGGAGCCCGTGTGTTTGCTGTGGAGGTGCCAGGGACCGTTTGGCGAACCGCTGGAACCCCACGCGAAGTCGCCTGGGCCCATGCGCGCACTGGGGAGGGGACAGGGACCATTTTGCAAGCCGCTTGGACCCCGCGCGAAGTCGCTGGGGCCTGTGCGTGCGCTGGGGATGTGCCAGGGACCATTTGCGAGCCACTGGGACCCCGTGCGTGGTTGCTGGGCCCTGTGTGCGTGCTGGGTAGGAGCCAGGGACCAATTGGCGAGCCGATGGAACCCCGCACGGGGTCGCTGGGCCCCGTGCTCGCTAGGGATGTGCCAGGGACCATTTGGCGAGCCTTTGGTACCTTGCGCGGGGTCGCTGGGCCCCGTGCGCATGCTGCGGAGGAGCCAGGTACCATTTGGCGAGCCGCTGGAACCCCACGCGAGGTCGCTGGGGCCCGTGCTCGTGCTGGGGAGGTGCCAGGGGGGAGGTGAACCCCATGGGGGACTGTTGGCGAGCCATGATGTGCCAGGGAACATTTTGGGTGTCTGGGGCCCGTGTGCGCGCCGGGGAGGGGCCAGGGACCATTTGGCGAGCCGCTGGGTCCCCGCGCATAGTCGCTGGTGCCTGTGTGCGCTGGAGATGTGCCAGGGACCATTTGCGAACTGCTGGGACCCCGTGGGTGGTTGTTGGGCCCCGTGCGCGCACTAGGGAGGTGCCAGGGACCATTTGCGAACCGTTGGGACCCCGCGCGAAACTGCTGGGACCCGTGCGTGTGCTGGGGATGTGCCAGGGACTATTTGTGAGCTGCTGGGACCCTGTGCAGGGTCGTTGGGCCCCATGGAGGCGCTGGGGAGTGGCCAGGGACCAATTGGCAAGCCGCTGGGACCCCGTGCGAGGTCGCTGGGGCCTGTGCGCATGCTGGGGATGTGACAGGGACCGTTTGGCAAGCCGCTGGGACCCCATGCCCGCGCTGGGGAGGGGCCAAGGATCATTAGGCTAGCCTCTGGGACCCTGTGCGAAGTCTCTGGGGCCAAAGCGCGCGCTGGGGATGTGACAGGGAACATTTGTGTGCCGCTGGGCCCCGTGTGCACGCTGGGGAGGGGCCAGGGACCATTTTGCAAGCTGCTGGGACCCCGCGGGAAGTCGCTGGGCCCTGTGCGTGTGCTGGGTAGGAACAAGGGACCGTTTGGCGAGCCGCTGGGAACCCGCGCGGTTTCACTGGGATCTGTGCGCTCGATGTGGAGGCGCCAGGGACCGTTTGGCGAGCCACTGGGAACCCATACGCCCGCTGGGGAGGTGCCAGGGACCATTTGGTGAGATGCTGGGATCCAGCACGGGGTCGCTGGGGCCCATGCGCACGCTGGGGAGGTACCAGGGACCATTTGGTGAGACGCTGGGATCCCGCGCGGGGTCGCTAGGGCCCATACGCACGCTAGGGAGGTGCAAGGGACCATTTGTTGAGACGCTGGGATCCCGCGCGGGTTCGCTGGGGCCCATGCGCATGCTGGGGAGGTTCCAGAGAGCATTTGACGGGTCGCTGGGACACCGCGCGGGGTCGCTGGGGCCCGTGCGCATGCTGGGGAGGTTGCCAGGGACCGTCTGTTGAGCCGCTGGGACCCCGCTATGGGTCCCATGCACTTGCTGGTGAGGTGCCAGGGACCATTTGACGAGCCACTGGGACCCTGCGCTGGGTTGCTAGGGCCCGTGCGCGCTCTGGGGATGTGCCAGGGACATAAGAACATAAGAACATAAGAAAGTTTACAAACGAGAGGAGGCCATTCAGCCCATCTTGCTCGTTTGGTTGTTAGTAGCTTATTGATCCCAGAATCTCATCAAGCAGCTTCTTGAAGGATCCCAGGGTGTCAGCTTCAACAACATTACTGGGGAGTTGGTTCCAGACCCTCACAATTCTCTGTGTAAAAAAGTGCCTCCTATTTTCTGTTCTGAATGCCCCTTTATCTAATCTCCATTTATGACCCCTGGTCCTTTTTTTTTTTTTTTTCAAGTCAAAGAAGTCCCCGGGTTGACATTGTCTATACCTTTAGGATTTTGAATGTTTGAATCAGATCGCCAGCGTAGTCTTCTTTGTTCAAGACTGAATAGATTCAATTCTTTTAGCCTGTCTGCAGAACGACATGCCTTTTTAAACCCGGGATAATTGTGGTTGCTCTTCTTTGCACTCTTTCTAGAGCAGCAATATCCTTTTTTGTAACGAGGTGACCAGAACTGAACACAATATTCTAGGTGAGGTCTTACTAATGCATTGCAGAGTTTTAACATTACTTCCCTTTGATTTAAATTCAACACTTCTCACAATATATCCTGAGCATCTTGTTAGCCTTTTTATAGCTTCCCCACATTGTCTAGATGAAGACATTTCTGAGTCAACATAAACTCCTAGGTCTTTTTCATAGTTCCCTTCTTTAATTTCACTATCTCCCATATGATATTTATAATGCACATTTTTATTGCCCGCATGCAATACTTTACACTTTTCTCTATTAAATTTCATTTGCCATGTGTCTGCCCAATTTTGAATGCTGTCTAGATCATTTTGAATGACCTTTGCTGCTTCAACAGTGTTTGCCACTCCTCCTATTTTTGTGTCGTCTGCAAATTTAACGAGTTTGCTTACTATACCAGAGTCGAAATCATTAATGTAGATGGACCATTTTTCGAGCCATGCGTACGCTGGGGAGGTGCCAGGGATCGTTTGGCGATCCGCTGGAAAACCGCGTGGGGTCGCTGGGGACTGTGCGCATGCTGGGGAGGCGCCAAGGACCGTTTGGCGAGCCACTGGGAACCTGCGCAAAGTCGCTGGGACCCGTGCGCATGCTGGGGAGGTGCCAGGGACCATTTGGCGAGTAGCTGGTGCCAGGAACAGTGTGGCGAGCCTCTGGTACCCCGCTATAGGTCTCTGGGTTCCATGCTCTTGCTGGTGAGGTGCAATGGAACATTTGACGAGCCACTGGGACCCCGTCCGGGGTCGCTGGGGCCCGTCTGCGCGCTAGGAAGGTACCAGGGACCATTTGACGAGCCACTGGGACCCCGTACAGCGTTACTGGTGGCGGTCTGCGCGCTAGGAAGGTACCAGGGACCATTTGTTGAGCCACTGTTACCCCGCACAGGGTTGCTGGGGCCTGTGCGCGTGCTGGGGCGGTGTCAGGGACCATTTGTTGAGCTGCTGGGATCCAGCGCGAAGTCGACGAGTACCGTTCGCGAACTGGGTAGGTGCCAGGAACAGTTTGTTGAGCAGCTGGGACCCCGCTATGGGTATCTGGGTCCGATGGGCTTGCTGGTGAGGTGCCAGGGACCATTTGACGAGCCACTGGGACCACGCGCAGGGTCGCTGGGGCCCGTGCACGTGCTGGGGAGCCGCCAGGGACCGTTGGGGAAGCCAATGGCTCCCCGCGCGGGGTCAATTGGGCGTGTGCGCATGCTGGTGAGGTGTCAACGACCATTTGCTGAGCCGCTGTGACCCTGCGAGGTGTCGCTGGGCCCCGTGTGCGTGCTTGGGAGGTGCCAAGGAGCACTTGGTAAGCAGCTAAGACCCCGCTCGGGGTCGCTGGGACCTGTGCGCACGCTGAGGACTTGCCACGGACCATTTGGCGAGCCGCTGGGAACTCGTGCGGGGTCGCTGGGCCCCGTCCGCACGCTGGGACAGTGCCAGGGACCGTGTGGAGAGCCTCTGGGACCCCGCTATGGGTCGCTGGGGCCTGTGCGCGTGCTGGGGTGGCACCACTGACCATTTGGCGAGCCGCTGGGACACCGCGCGGAGTCGCTGGGGTCCGTGCACGCAATGTGGAGGCGCAACGGATCGTTTGGCGATATATTTAAAATATAATTTCAGGTAACAATATATCAATTATATTGTCCATGTATTTTTAGAAATGTATTATTCAATATATTTAGTAAACATGCATTATATAATGTATTCACAATATATTACATAATGTAAAGTGCCTGGACACACCATATTTTGCATGTGTTCCACCAAACAGATATGAAGCAAATAAATAAGAAAGGAATGGAATTTTAATTTCACTAAAAAATAACTACTATCTTTAAACATAACAGAATATATCAACATTTTGTAAAAATTCAGTGTATATAAAACACTCAAGTACAATATGCTAAAGTACATATGCTAAAAGGCTCTGTTTGCATTACAACAGGTGTTTGGGCTGCTTCTCTGTAGAACGTTACAAAAAACGTTACAAGACGTTACAAAAAACTGCTGCTTCCAATTAAAAATTCATTAATAGCTATGGAATTGTTACTGAAAATAGAGCTATGAAAGTAAAAAAAAAAAACACTAATAAACTGGAAATACATTTTTACAATTTCATTCTTTTTTCATATTGGTGGGCATACAGTTTAAATATAAGGTGACTTAAAATATGAACAGCCTGTTGTGTCCTTGATTGTTATTGACCTCTCTCTTTTTTTCTTCTTCTAAATACTAGGCTTAGCCCAGCTATTTTTTATGAGGTATCTGTAACACTTCGGTATCTGCAGAAAGATTGATTAATGACCATATTGTTCCATCAAGAATAAACTTATTTACCGAATTAAAATCACAGTGTCTGTGTTTTATCTGCTGTACATGTATAAACTTATGAAGCCTTCTTGTTTTAAATTTAGTGCTGTCTGACCGTCGCAGTCTCCCATTATATGTAATAAATAAATATATTGTTTGAAAACACTGCATACACTTTTAAATATATTAATGTGAATATATTTATTTATAACTTATTTTACAATGTATTTTGAATATAATTTAGAAAAATAAAATGTATAAATGTGAATATGTTGATTTACAAAATACATTTATAGTATATTATAAATACATTTAAGCAACATGTCAAGTTTAAGAAAATATATTATAAATACATTTCAGGTTTAAAAAATATATAATTCCATATATTAAAAATATATTTATTTTCCGTATGGGTGGGAACCCGTGCTGGCTCCCTGAGGCCTGTGTGCACTCTGGGGAGGTGCCAGGGACCGTTTGCGATCTGCTGGGACCCCCTGCGGGGACCCTCGGCCCCGTGCGCGCGCTGCGGAGTTGCCAGGGACCATTTCGCGAGCCGCTGGGACCCTGTGCTGGGTCGCTGGGGACCGGGTGCGTGCTGGGGAGGTGCCAGGAACCATTTCGCGAGCCGCTGGGACCTCGCGCGAAGTCGCTGGGGCTAATGCACGAGCTTGGGAGGCGACAGGGACCATTTGGCGAGCCGCTGGGACCCAGTGCGGGGTCGCTGGGGCTAATGCACGAGCTTGGGAGGCGACAGGGACCGTTTGGCGAGCCGCTGGGACCCCGTGCTGGCTCCCTGGGGCCCGTGCGCGCGCTGGGGAGGTGTCATGGACTGTTTGGCGAGTCGCTGGGACCTTGCGAAGTCGCCAGTTGGCTCTGGGAGGTGCCAGGGACCGTTTGGCGAGCCGCTGGGATGCCGCACTGGATTGCTGGGGCCCGTGCGTGCGCTGTTCAGGTACAAGGGACCGTTTGGTGAGCCTCTGGTACCACGAGCGGTGTCGAGGGGCCCGTGCGTGTGCCGGATTGGTGCCAGGAAACGTTTTGCGAGTGGCTGGGTCCCCGCGCTGGGGCCCATGCGCGCACTGGGGAGCTGCCAGGGAACGTTTGGCGAGCCGCTGGGACCACACACGGGTTTTGCTGGGGCCCGTGCGCGCTCTGGAGAGGCAACAGCGACCGTTTGGCGAGCCGCTGGGCCCCCTCACAAAGCCGCTTGGGCCTGTGCGCATGCTATGCAGGTGCCAGTGAATGCTTGGTGAGCCGCTGGGACCCCGCGTGAAGTCGATTGGGCCTGTACGCATGCTGGGGAGGTGCCAGGGACCGTTTGCAAGCTGCTGGGACACCGTGCAGTCGCTGGGGCCCGTGTGCCTGCAGAGGAGGTGCCAGGGACCGTTTGGCGAGCCGCTGGGGCCCCGCGCGAAGTCGGTTGGGACTGTACGCACGCTGGGGAGGTGCCAGGGACCGTTTGGCGAGCCACTGGGACCTTGCGCGAAGTCGCTGACGCACGTGCGCGCACTGTGGAGGTGCCAGGGACCGTTTAGCGAGCCACTGGGACCCTGCGCGGGGTTGCTAGTGCCTGTGCGCGCGCTGTTCAGGTACCAAGGACCGTTTGGCGAGCCTCTGGAAACCGGCTCAAAGTCGCTGGGGACCGTGCGCGCGCTGGGGAGGTGCCAGCGGCCATTTGGCGAGCCGCTGGGACCACGCGCGGGGCTGCTGGGGCCTGTGCGCGCTCTGGAGAGGCAACAGGGACCGTTTGGCGAGCCACTGGGCCCCCTCACGAAGTCACTTGGGCCTATGCGCATGCTATGCAGGTGCCAGTGAATGCTTGGCGAGCCGCTGGGACCCCGCATGAAGTCGGCTGGGCCTGTGCGCATGCTGGGGAGGTGCCAGGGACCGTTTGCAGGCCGCTGGGACACCGTGCGGTCGCTGGGGCCCGTGCGCCTGCAGAGGAGGTGCCAGGGACCGTTTGGCGAGCCGCTGGGGCCCAGCGCTGGGGCCCATGCGTGCACTGGGGAGGTGCCAGGGACCATTTGGCGAGCCTCTGGAACCCGGCGCGAAGTCGGTTGGGACTGTATGCATGCTGGGGAGGTGCCACGGACCGTTTGGCGAGCTGGTGGGACACCGCGCGGGGTCGCTGGTGCCCGTGCCCATGCTATGGAGGTGCCAGGGACTGTTTGCCGAGCCGCTGGGACCCCACGCGGGGTCACTCGGGCCCATGTGAGTGGTGAGGTGGTCCAGGGACCGTTTGGCGAGACCTTTGGACCTTGTGCTGGGTTGCTGTGGCCCAGGTGTGCGCTGGGGAGGTGCAAGGGACCATTTGGCGAGCCGCTGGAACCTGGCGCAAAGTCGTTGCCGTATGTGCGCGCACTGGGGAGGTGCCAGGTACCATTTTGCTAGCCGCTGGGACCCCGTGCTGGGTCGCTGGGGCCCGTGCGCATGCTATGGAGGTGCCAGGGACTGTTTGGCGAGCCGCTGGGACCCCGCGCAGGGTCGCTGGGGCACATGTGAGCGGTGGGGAGCCGCTGGGAACCCGCACTGGGTAGCTGTGGCCCTTGCGCGCACTGAGGAGGTGCCAGGGACCGTTTGGATTGCCGCTGGGACCCCGCGCTGGGTCGCTGGGCACCGTGTGCGCGCTGGCGAGGTGCCAGGGACTGTTTGGCGAGCCGCTGGGACCACGCGTGGGGTCACTGGGCACCATGCGAGCACTGGGGAGGTGCCAGGGACTGTTTGGCGAGCCGCTGGGACCCCACACGAAGTTTCTGGGGCCTGTGCACACACTGGGGAGGTGCCAGGGACCTTTTGCGAGCGGCTGGGACCCTGTGCTGGGTCGCTGGGGACCGGGTGCGTGCTGGGGAGGTGCCAGGAACCATTTGGCGAGCCGCTGGGACCTCATGCCAAGTCGCTGGGGCTAATGCACGAGCTTGGGAGGCGACAGGGACCGTTTGGCGAGCCGCTGGGACCCAGTGCGGGGTCGCTGGGGCTAATGCACGAGCTTGGGAGGTGCCAGGGACCTTTTGCGAGCGGCTGGGATCTAGCGCGGGGTTGCTGGGGCCGGTGCGTGCGCTTGAGAGGTCCCACTGACCGTTTTTGCTGCTGGGTCCCTATGAGGGGTTGCTGGGCCCTGTGTGCACGCTGGGTAGGAGACAGAGAGCATTTGGCGAACCGCTGGGACCCATGCACGTGCTTGGGAGGTGCCAGGGACCCTGCGCGGGGTCGCTGGGCCCCGTGCACACGCTGCGGAGGTGCCAGGGACCATTTGGAGAGCCGCTGGGACCCCGCAAGGGGTTGCTGGGACACATGCGTGTGCTTGGGTGGTGCCAGGGACTGTTTGGTGAGCTGTTGGGACCCAGCGCAGGGTTGTTGGGTCCCGGGCGTTTGCTGGTGAGGTGCCAGGGACCGTTTGGCGAGCCGCTGTGACCCCGCGCCAAGTCGCTGGGGCCCATGCCCATGCTGGGGTGGTGCCAGGGACCTTTTGGCGAGATGCTGGGATCCAACGCGAAGTGGCTGGATCCCATGCATGTGCTGGGGAGCTGCCGGGGACAATTTTGCGAGCCGCTGGGACCCCGCACAGGGTCGCAGGGGCCCGTGTGGGTGCCGAGGAGGTGCCACTGACCATTTGGCATTCTGTTGGGACCCCGTGCAGGGTTGCTGGGACCCTTGCGGGTGCTGGGGAGGTGACAGTAACCATTTGGCGGGTTGCTGGGACACCGCGCAGGGTCGTTGGGGCCCATGCACGCTGGGGAGGCGACAGGGACCGTTTGGCGAGCTGCTGGGACCCCGCGCGAAGTTGCTGCGGTCCATGCACGCATTGGGGAGGTGCCAGGGACCATTTGGAGAGCCGCTGGTACCCTGTGCGGGGTCACTGGGGCCCTTGCGCGTGCTGGGGTGGTGCCAGGGACCGTTTCCCGAACCGCTGGTATTATTATTATTGTTATTATTATTATTATTATTATTTATTAGCAGACGCCCTTATCCAGGGTGACTTACAATCGTAAGCAAATACATTTCAAGTGTTACAGTACAAGTAATAATACAATAAGAGCAAGATACAATGACTTTGGTTCAAGCAAGTACAAGTGTGACAAAATACAATTCAATAATACAGCAGATAACAGTGACAGTGATAGTAACGTCAGGATATGATTAAATACAAAATACTACAGATTAAACACTTGGCAGATTACAGTACTCTGGAGTACAGGATTAAATGCAGTAAAATAGGGAGAAGATAAGAGCAAATAAAGCACATTTAAGGAAGGGTGATAGTGTCTCAGGGGAAAAACAGAGGAGTTCTACAGGTGCTGTCTGAAGAGGTGAGTCTTAAGGAGGCGCCGGAATGTGGTCAGGGACTGGGCGGTCCTGACATCTGTAGGAAGGTCATTCCACCACTGCGGAGCAGGGGTGGAGAAGGAGCGGGCTCTGGAGGCAGGGGAGCGTAGAGGAGGTAGAGCCAGTCTTCTACTGCAGGCGGAGCGGAGAGGTCGAGTGGGGGTGTAGGGAGAGATGAGGGTCTGGAGGTAGCTGGGTGCAGTCTGGTCAAGGCATCTGTAGGCTAGTACAAGAGTCTTGAGCTGGATGCGAGCGGTGATCGGGAGCCAGTGGAGTGAGCGGAGTAGTGGAGTTGCATGGGAGAAGCGAGGCAGAGAGAACACCAGGCGGGCAGCGGAGTTCTGGATGAGCTGGTGCGGACAGGTGGCGGACGCAGGGAGGCCAGCCAGGAGGGAGTTGCAGTAGTCTAGGCGGGAGAGTACCAAGGCCTGGACCAGGAGCTGGGATTGAGTTGGTGAGGAAGGGCCGGATTCTTCGGATGTTGCTCAGGAAGAATCGGCAAGTGCGTGCCAGAGTGGAGATGTGCTGGGAATAAGAGAGGCAGGGGTCCAGGGTGACTCAGAGGTTCTTAGCGGAGCAAGAGGGAGAGAGTGTGGTAGATTCCAGAGGAACAGAGATAGAGAGATCAGAGGAGGGGGAGGAGGAGGGAAAGAAAAGGAGGTCAGATTTAGAGAGGTTGAGTTTGAGGTGATGCGAGTGCATCCAGGAGGAAACAGCAGACAGACAGGTAGAGATACGGGAGGAGATAAGGAGAGGAAAATCTGAGCATCATCAGCATAGAAATGGTATGAGAAACCATAGGATGCGATGAGGGGGCCCAGGGAGCGGGTGTAGAGAGAGAACAGGAGAGGACCCAAGACTGACCCTTGGGGGACTCCTGTTAAGAGAGGGTGAGGTGTGGAGGTTGCTCCACGCCAGGTTACCTGGTAAGTGCGTTTGAGAGGTAGGAGGAGAACCAGGCCAGAGCAGTGCCAGAGATCCCAGGTCAGCGAGAGATGATAGTAGAATAGAGTGATCAACAGTGTCAAAGGCAGCAGAGAGGTTGAGGAGAATTAGGACAGAGGAGAGAGAGGCAGCTCGGGCAGACTTAAGTGAGTTGGTGACAGACAGGAGGGCAGTTTCAGTGGAGTGAGCAGAGAGGGAAGCCAGATTGGAGAGGGTCGAGCAGAGAGTGGTTGGACAGGAAAGCAGAGAGCTGGCGGTGTACAGTCCGCCGAGGGTTTTGGAGAGGAAGGGTAGGAGGGAGACAGGACGGGAGCTCTGGAGGGAGGTGGGGTCGAGGGTAGGTTTTTGAGGAGGGGAGTGATAGAGGCTTTTTGAAGGCAGAGGAAAGAGACCAGAAAAAGAGAGGTGTTGAGAAGGGAGGAGATGAAGGGAAGTAGAGCAGGAGCAGCATCTTGAAAGAGGTGAGTGGGGAGGGGGTCCAGGGCACACGTGGTGGGTTTGTGACCCTGGAGCAGGGAGGAGAGGTCAGAGTCTGAGAGGGCGAGAAGGTGGAGAAGGAGGGTGAGTTAGTAGGGGATGCAGTGGGTGTAGGGGTTGGAGCAGGAGGGGGTTGGGGGAGGAGATGTGTTAAAGAGTTTATGGATATCTGAGATTTTAGAAGAGAAGAAGGAGGCAAAGTCATCAGGGGAGATAGAGGAGGGAGGAGGAGGGGGGAGGGTTTAGGAGGGAGGAGAAGGTAGAGAATAGTTTACGTGGGTTGTTAGTGGAGGCTTGGATTACAGATTGGAAATACTGTAAGTACATTTAGCAGAGGAGAGAGTAGAGGAGAAGGAGGAGAGGAGAGTGCGGTAAAGGTCTAGGGCAGCAGGGAGTTTGGTTCTCTTCCATTTCTTTTCAGCAGATCGCAGTGTGATTCTCCCTGGCACCTCCCTAGCGCGCCCACGGGAACTCGCGACGTCGCGCGGGGTCCCAGCTGCTGAACAAACGGTCCCTGGCAACCCCCCAGCATACGCATGGGCCCAAGCGACACCGCGCGGGGTACCAGCGGCAGGCCAAACGGTCCATGGCATCTCCTCAGCGCGCACACAGGCCCCAGTGACCCCGCGCCAGATCCAAGCGGCTGGCCAAACGGTCCCTGGCACCTGAGCAGCGCGCGCATGGGCCCCAGCGACCCTGCTCGGGGTCCCAGCAGCTCGCAAATGGTCCCTGGCACCTCCCCAGCGTGCGCACAGACCCCAGCAACTTCATCCGGGGTCCAAGTGGCTCGGCAAACAGTCCTTGGCACCTCCCCAGCACACACCCGTGCCAGATCGACCCAGCGCAGGGTCCCAGCGGCTAGCAAAACTTTCCCTGGTGCCTACACAGCGCGCACACGGGCCCCAGCGACCCGCGCGGGGTCCCAGCGGCTCACCAAACAATCCCTGGCACCTCCCCAGCACACGTACGGGCCCCATTGACCCCGCGTGTGCTCACAGCGGCTTGCCAAATGGTCACTGGCACCTCCCTATCGCGCGTACGTGGCCCAGCCACCCCGTGCGCCGTCCTCTCCAGCGCGCGCACCGGCCCCAGTGACCCAGCGCAGGGTACATCGGCTCGCCAAACGGTCCCAGGCACCTCTCCAGCACGCGCACGGCCCCTAGTGACCTTGCGAGGGGTCCCAACGGCTTGGCAATTTCTCCCTGGCACCTCCCCAGCGTGTGCACGGGCCCCAGCGACTTCACGCTGGGTCCCAGCGGCTCACCAAACAGTCCCTGGCACCTCCCCAGCACGCGCACTGGCCCCAGTGACCCCATGCGGGTTCACAGCTTCTCGCCAAATGGTCCCTGGCACCACCCTATCGCGCGTACGTGGACCAGCGACTCCTCGCAGGGTCCCAGCGGTTTGGCAAATGGTCACTGGCAGCTCCCCATCGCGCCCACAGGCTCCAGCGAGTTCGCGAGGGGTCCCAGCGGCTCAACAAACGGTCCCTGGCACCTCCCCAGTACGCTCACGGGCCCCAGCAGACACTCGCGGGGTCCCAGCAGCCCGCCAAATGGTCACTGGCACCTCCCTAGCACACGCACAGGTCCTAGCGACCCCGCGCTGGGTCCCAGCAGCTCGCCAAATTGTCTCTGGCACCTCCCCAGCGTGCACGGGGCCCAGCGACTCCGCGCGGGGTCTCAGTGGCTCACTAAATGCTCCCTGGCACCTCCTTAGTGCGCGCACGGTGCCCAGTGACCCCACGCGCTGTCCCAGAGGCTCGCTAAACGGTCCCTGGTAGCTCCCCACAGCATGCACTGGCCCCAGGGACCCCGCGCGGGGTCCTAGCGCCTCGCCAAACGCTCCCTGGCACCTCCTCAGCGCGCGCATGGTGCCCATTTACCCAGCGCAGGGTCCCTTCGTGCTGAGTCACAGCAGCTCGCTCAAACGGTCCCTGGCACCTCCCCAGCACCCGCACGGGCACCAGCGTCTCTGCGCGGGATCCCAGCAGTCACCAAATGGTCCCTGGCACCTCCTCAGCGCGCCCTGGGCCCAGTGACCCCGCGCGAGGTCAAAGCGGCCAGCCAAGCGGTCCCTGGCACCTCCCCAGCACGCACACGGGCACCAGCGACCGCGTGTGGTGTCCCAGCGGCTCGCCAAATTGTCCCTGGCACCTCCCCAGTACATGCACGGGTCCCAGCGACATCGCACTGGGTCCCAGTGGCTCGCAAACAGTCCCTGGAACCTCCCCAGCACAAGCACAGGCACCAGCGACTTCATGCGGGGTCCCAGACGCTCGCCACACAGTCCCTGTTGCCCCCCCAGCACGTGCACGGTCCTAGCAACACCTCGCGGGGTCCCAGCGGCTCGCCAAACGGTCCTTGGCACCTCCCCAGCACGCGCACGGGCCCAAACGACTTTCTCCGGCGTCCCAGCGGCTCGCCAAACGGTCCCTGGCAGCTCCCGAGCTCGCGTACGTGCTCCAGCTACTCCGCGCAGGATACCAGCGGCTCGGAAAATGGTACCTGAAGCCTCCCCAGTGCACGCACGTGCCCCAGCGAAACCTCGCAGGGTCACAGCGACTTGCCAAATGGTCCCTGCCACCAACCCCACCACCACAACATGCGCCCATGCTCCAGCGACCCAGCACGGGGTACCAGCGGCTCGACAAACGGTCCCTGCCACCAACCCAGCAGCATGGGCCCCAGCGACCCAGAGCGGGGTCCTAGCTGCTCACCAAACTGTCCCTGGCACCTCTCCAGCATGCGCACGGGCCCCAGCTACCCCGCACGGGGTACCAGCGGCTCGCCAAACGGTCCCTGGGACCTCCCCAGCACGAACACGGGCCCCAGCAACACCTCGCGTGGTCCCAGCGGCTCGACAAACGGTCCCTGCCACCTCTCCAGCACGAATACGGGCCACAGCAACTTTGCCCGGCATCCAAGCGGCTCGCCCAACGGACCCTGGCACCTCCCCAGCGCGTGCACGGGCCCCAGCGACCCTGCGCGTGGTCCCAGAGGCTCGCCAAACGGTCCATGGCACCTGTCCAGCACACGCACGGGCCCCAGCTACCCCGCGTGGAGTCCCAGTGGCTCAACAAATGGTCCATGGCACCTCCCCAACACACGCACCTGTCCCAGCGACACCGCGCGGGATCCCAGCGGCTCGCAAAATGGTACCTGGAGCCTACCCAGTGCACGCACGTACCCCAGCGACCCCACGCGGGGTTCCAGCGGCTCGCCAAACGGTCCCTGCCACCTCCTCAGCACGCACACGGGATCCAGCGACTTCGCGTGGGGATCCAGTTACTCGCCAAACGGTCTCTGGCACCTCTCCAGCACGCGCACGGACCCCAGCGGCTCGCCAAATGGTCCCTGGCACCTCCCAAGCTCGCGTATGTGCCCCAGTGGCCCAGAGACTCACCAAACGGTCCCTGTTGCCTCCCCAGCGCGTGCACGGGCCCCAGCAACACCTCGCGGGTTCCCAGCGGCTCGCCAAACGGTCCCTTGCACCTCCCCAGCGCACGCACGTGCCCCAGCGACGCACTGCTGGGCACCAGCGACACGCCAAACGGTCCCTTGCACCTCCCCAGCATGCGCACGGGCCCCAGCAACTTCCTCCGGTGTCCCAGCGGCTCGCCAAATGGTCCCTGGCAACTCCCCAGCGCGCGCACGTGCCCCAGCGACTCTGCGCGGTATACCAGCGGCTCGCAAAACGGTACCTGAAGCCTCCCCAGTGCACGCACGGGCCCCAACGATCCCTCACGGGGTCACAGCGGCTCGCCAAACGGTCCCTGGCACCTCCACAGCACGCGCCTGTGCCCCAGCGACCCTGTGCTGGGTTCCAGAGGCTCGCCAAATGGTCCCTGCCACCAAGCCAGCGCGCACGGGCCCCAGCGACTTCGTGCACGGTCCCAGTGGCTCGCCAAACGGTCCCTGGCTCCTTTTTATTTATTTATTTCTTAGCAGACACCCTTATCCAGGGCGACTTACAATTGTTAGAAGATATCACATTATTTTACATACAATTACCCATTTATACAGTTGGGTTTTTTACTGGAGCAATCTAGGTAAAGTACCTTGCTCAAGGGTACAACAGCAGTGCCCCCACTGGGGATTGATCCCACAACTCTCCGGTCAAGAGTCCAGAGCCCTAACCACTACTCCACACTGCTGCCTCCAGCGACCCAGCGTGGGGTCCCAGCGGCTCGCCAAACGATCCCTGGCACCTCCCCAGCAAGCGCACGGGACTTAGCGATCCCGCGCGGGGTCCCAGTGGCTCAGCAAACGGTCCATGGCACCTCTCCAGCGCGCGTACGAGCCCCAGCGACTTCACGCCGGGTCCCAGAGGCTCGCCAAATGGTCCCTGCCACCAACCCAGCGCGCACGGGCCCCAGCAACCCAGCACAGGGTCCTAGCTGCTCGTCATACGTTCCCTGACACCTCTCCAGCATGCGCACTGGTCCCAGCTACCCTGTGCGTGGTACCAGCGGCTCGCCAAACGGTCCCTGGCACCTCCCCAGCACGGGCACGGGCCCCAGCGACCCCGCGCGATGTGTCAGCTGCTCGCCAAACGATCCCTGGTACCTCCCCAACACGCCCACCGGGCCCAGCAACCCCGTGCTGGGTCCCAGCGGCTCACCAAATGGTCCCTGGCACATCCCCAGCGCGCGCACGGGCTTCAAAGACCCCGAGCTGGGTCCCAACGCCTTGGCAAACACACCCTTGCACCTCCCCAGCGCGGCACAGGCCCCAGCGACCTGCATGGGTCCCTTTGCACCTGCCCTCCCCAGCGCCACCAGCACCTCCCAGCACTCAAGACGGGTCCCATCGACCACGGTACTTGGCACCTCCGCGGCACTCCCCCAGGCCCATCGACCCAAAGACGGGGTCCCAGCTGCTCACAAACAGTCCCTGGCACCTCCCCAGCACACGCACGTGCCCCAGCGACTCCGCGCAGGATCCCAGCGGCTCGCCAAACGATCCCTGGCACCTCCCCAGCAAGCGCACGTGCCCTAGCGACCCTATGCGTGGTCCCAGTGGCTCGCCAAACGTTCCCTGTTGCCTCCCCAGCACATGCACCGGCCCTAGCAACACCTCGCGGGGTCCCAGCAGTTCGCCAAACGGTCCCTGGCACCTCCCCAGCACGCGCTCGGGGCCTAGCAACACCGCGCGGGTTCCCAGCGGCTCACCAAACGGTCCCTGACACTTCCCCAGCGCACGCATGTGCCCCAGCGACCCAGTGCGGGGTCCCAGCGGCTCGTCAAACAGTCCCTGGCACCTCCCCCGTGAACGCACTGTCTCCAGCGACCTCACGCAGGGTACCAGCAACTCGCCAAATGGTCCCTGGCACTTCCCCAGTGCGCGTACATGGCCCAGCTACCCTGAGCGGAGTCTCAGCGGCTCGCCAAATGGTCCCTGGTACCTCCCCAGCGCGCACACGGGCCCCAGCGACTTCGCGGGGGGTCCCAGCTGCTCGCCAAATGGTCCCTGGCACCTCCCCAGCGGCCACATGGGGCCCAGCGACCACGCACGGGGTACCAGCGGCAAGCTAAACGGTCCCTGGCACCTCCCCAGCACAAGCACGGGGCCCAGCGACCACGCATGGGGTACCAGCGGCATGCTAAACGGTCCCTGGCACCTCCCCAGCACGCTCACAGGCCCTAGTGACTTCTTGCGGGGTCCACCTCCCCAGCGCGCACTCGGCTCAACGACTGTACGCGGGGTCCCAGCAGCACGCCAAATAGTCCCTGGCACCTCCCAAAGCGCTGCGGACCCCAGCCCCCCCGGCGGGTCCGAAGGCTTCGGCAAAGCGGTCCCTGGCATATCCCCAGATACAGACGGGCTTCAAAGACCCCGCGCTGGGTCCCAACGCCTTGGCAAACACACCCTTGCACCTCCCCAGCACGCGCACAGGCCCCAGCGACCTCGCACGGGGTCCCAGCGGCACGCCACACGGTACTTGGCACCTCCGCAGCACTCCCACCAGGCCCATCGACCCCGCACGGGGTCCCAGCGGCTCGTCAAACAGTCCCTGGCACCTCCCCAGCACACGCACGTGCCCCAGCGACTCCGCGCAGGATCCCAGCGGCTCGCCAAACGATCCCTGGCACCTCCCCAGCAAGCGCACGTGCCCTAGCGACCCTATGCGTGGTCCCAGCGGCTCGCCAAACGTTCCCTGTTGCCTCCCCAGCACATGGAGGTTAAATGTCTAAGAGACACAAATGGCAAAATCATAGATGAAGAAAAAAAAATAGCAAATATATTAAATGATTACTTTTCACAGGTTTTTACAAAGGAGGACACGGACAACATGCCCCACATGTCGACCTGTTCCTATCCAATTTTAAATAACTTTAGCATAACAGAGGCAGAAGTGTTAAAGGGACTAGGAGCTCTTAAAATAAACAAATCCCCTGGGCCAGATGAGATCCTCCCAATAGTACTCAAAGAAATGAAAGAAGTTATTTACAAACCGCTAACCAAGATCATGCAACAGTCTCTTGACACAGGGGTTGTACCAACAGACTGGAAAATAGCAAACGTAATACCAATCCACAAAAAGGGAGACAAAACCGAACCAGGTAACTACAGACCAATAAGCCTGACTTCTATTATATGTAAACTTATGGAAACTATAATAAGATCCAAAATGGAAAATTACCTATATGGTAACAATATCCTGGGAGACAGCCAGCATGGTTTTAGGAAAGGAGATCATGTCTAACTAACCTACTTGACTTTTTTTGAGGATGCAACATTGAAAATGGATAACTGCAAAGCATACGACATGGTTTATTTAGATTTCCAGAAAGCTTTTGACAAAGTCCCGCATAAAGATGAATTCTCAAACTGAACGCAGTAGGGATTCAAGGAAATGCATGCACATGGATTAGGGAGTGGTTAACAGGTAGAAAACAGAAAGTACTGATTAGAGGAGAAACCTCGAAATGGAGTGAGGTAACCAGTGGTGTACCACAGGGATCAGTATTAGGTCCTCTGCTATTCCTAATCTACATTAATGATTTAGACTCTGATATAGTAAGCAAACTCGTTAAATTTGCAGACGACACAAAAATAGGAGGAGTGGCAGACACTGTTGAAGCAGCAAAGGTCATTCAAAATGATCTAGACAGCATTCAAAATTGGGCAGACACATGGCAAATGAAATTTAATAGAGAAAAGTGTAAAAGTATTGCATGCGGGCAATAAAAATGTGCATTATAAATATCATATGGGAGACAGTGAAATTGAAGAAGGGAACTATGAAAAAGACCTAGGAGTTTATGTTGACTCAGAAATGTCTTCATCTAGACAATGTGGGGAAGCTATAAAAAAAGGCCAACAAGATGCTTGGATATATTGTGAGAAGTGTTGAATTTAAATCAAGGGAAGTAATGTTAAAACTCTACAATGCATTAGTAAGACCTCACCTAGAATATTGTGTTCAGTTCTGGTCACCTCGTTACAAAAGGATATTGCTGCTCTAGAAAGAGTGCAAAGAAGAGCGACCAGAATTATCCGGGTTTAAAAGGCATGTCGTATGCAGACAGGCTAAAAAAGAATTGAATCTATTCAGTCTTGAACAAAGAAGACTACGCGGCGATCTGATTCAAACATTCAAAATCCTAAAAGGTATAGACAATGTCAACCCGGGGACTTCTTTGACTTGAAAAAAGAAAAAAGGACCAGGGGTCATAAATGGAGATTAGATAAAGGGGCATTCAGAACAGAAAATAGGAGGCACTTTTTTACACAGAGAATTGTGAGGGTCTGGAACCAACTCCCCAGTAATGTTGTTGAAGCTGACACCCTGGGATCCTTCAAGAAGCTGCTTGATGAGATTCTGGGATCAATAAGCTACTAACAACCAAACGAGCAAGATGGGCTGAATGGCCTCCTCTCGTTTGTAAACTTTCTTATGTTCTTATGTTCTTATGCACCGGCCCTAGCAACACCTCGCGGGGTCCCAGCAGTTCGCCAAACGGTCCCTGGCACCTCCCCAGCACGCGCTCGGGGCCTAGCAACACCGCGCGGGTTCCCAGCGGCTCACCAAACGGTCCCTGACACTTCCCCAGCGCACGCATGTGCCCCAGCGACCCAGTGCGGGGTCCCAGCGGCTCGTCAAACAGTCCCTGGCACCTCCCCAGCACACGCATGGGCCACAGCGACCCAGCGCGGAGTAACAGCGGCTTGCCAAACGATACCTGGCACCTCCCCAGCACGCGCACGTGGCCTAGCAACCCTACGTGGGGTCCCAGCAGCTCGCCAAATGATCCCTGGAACCTCCCCAGAACGCACACGGGCCCCAGCGGCCCATGAAATGGTCCCTGGCACCTCCCCAGCGCACAAACGGGCCACAGCAACCCTGATCGGGGTCCCAGCAGATCAGCAAATGGTCCCTGGCACCTCCCCAGCGCACGAGCAGGCCCCAGCAAATCAGCCCGGGGTCCCAGCGGCTCAACAAACGGTCCCTGGCACCTCCCCAGTGCGCGCACGGGCCCAGCAACGCCGCGCGGGGTCCAAGCGCCTCGCCAAATGTTCCCTGGCACCTCCACTGCAGGCGCACGGGCCCAGCGATCCTGAGTGGGGTCCCATCGGCTTGTCAAATTGTCCCTAGCACCTCCCCAGCGTGCACGGGGCCCAGCAAATTTGCGCTGGGTCCCAGCCGCTCGCCAAACGTTCCCTGGCACCTCCCCAGCGCGCACACGGGCCCCAGCGACCCCGCGCGGGGTCCGAGCAGCTCGGCCAAACGGTCCCTGGCCCCTCCGTAACGCGAGTACCGGGCCCAGCGGCCTCGCGCAGTTTCCCAGCAACTCGCCAAATGGTTCATGGCACCACCTCAGCACGCGCACGGGCACAAAGACCCTGCGCGGGGTCCGAGGGGCTCGCCAAACGGTCCCTGGCACCTCCCCCGTGAACACACTGTCTCCAGCGACCTCACGCAGGGTACCAGCAGCTCGCCAAATGGTCCCTGGCACTTCCCCAGTGCGCGTACATGGCCCAGCTACCCTGAGCGGAGTCTCAGTGGCTCGACAAATGGTCCCTGGCACATTCCCAGCGCGCGCACGGGCCCCAGCGACTTCGCGGGGGGTCCCAGCTGCTCGCCAAATGGTCCCTGGCACCTCCCCAGCGGCCACATGGGGCCCAGCGACCACGCACGGGGTACCAGCGGCAAGCTAAACGGTCCCTGGCACCTCCCCAGCACGCTCACAGTGCCCAGCGACTACGCCGGGGTCTCAGTGGCACGCTAAACGGTCCCTGGCACCTCCCCAGCACAAGCACGGGGCCCAGCGACCACGCACGGGGTACCAGCGGCATGCTAAACGGTCCCTGGCACCTCCCCAGCACGCTCACAGGCCCTAGTGACTTCTTGCAGGGTCCGAAAGGCTCTCCAAGTGGTCCTGGCACCTCCTCAGCGTGCGGACTGGCCCCAGAGACCCCGCACGGGGTCTTAGCAGCTCGCCAAACGGTCCCTGGCACCTGCCCAGTGAACGCACGGTCTCCAGCGACCTCATGCAGGGTCCCAGCAGCTCGCCAAATGATCCCTGGAACCTCCCCAGAACGCACACGGGCCCCAGCGGCCCATGAAATGGTCCCTGGCACCTCCCCAGCGCACAAACGGGCCCCAGCAACCCCGATCGGGGTCCCAGCAGATCAGCAAATGGTCCCTGGCACCTCCCCAGCGCACGAACAGGCCCCAGCAAATCAGCCCGGGGTCCCAGCGGCTCAACAAACGGTCCCTGGCACCTCCCCAGTGCGCTGGGTCCCAGGCGCAAATCTAGGTGGGGTCCCCCAGCAACGCCGCAGGGGTCCAAGCGCCTCGCCAAATGTTCCCTGGCACCTCCACTGCAGGCGCACGGGCCCAGCGATCCTGAGTGGGGTCCCATCGGCTCGTCAAATTGTCCCTAGCACCTCCCCAGCGTGTGCACGGGGCCCAGCAAATTGGCGCTGGGTCCCAGCCGCTGGGTACCGCCAAACGTTCCCTGGCACCTCCCCAGCCAAGACCACGGGCTCCCCAGCTTAAAATGGTCCCCCACCTCCGGGGTCCGAGTAGCTCGCAAACGGTCCCTGGCACCTGCCCAGTGAACGTCCTAACGGTCTCCAGCGACCTCGTGCAGGGTCCAAGCAGCTCGCCAAACGGTCCCTGGCACCTGCCCAGTGAACGTCTCCACACGGTCAGGGGTCCAGCGACCTGGCACCTGCCCAGTGGCGCTGGGGCCTAGCGGCTCGCCAAATGATCCCTGGCCCCTCCCCAACGGCCGCACGGGCTCCATAGACCCCGCGCTGGGTCCGAGCGACTCGCTAAATGGTCCCTGGCACCTCCCCAGCACGCGCAAGGGGCCCAGCCACCCCGCGCGGTGTCCCAGCGGCTTGCCAAACGATCGCTGAAACTTCCCCAGCGTACGCACTTGGCCCAGCGACCCCGCGCGGGATCCCAGCGGCTCGCAAATGGTCCCTGGCCCCTCCCCAGCGCACGCACGGCCTTCAAAGACCCCGTGCTGGGTCTGACCGCTTCACAAAATGGTCCCTGGTCCCTCCCGGGGCCCAGCGACCTCGTGAAGAGTCCAAGCAGCTCGCCAAATGGTCACTGACACCTCCCCAGCGCGTGCACAAGTCCCAGTGACACCACGTGGGGTCCCAGCAGCTCGCCAAAATCTCCCTGGCACCTCCCCAGCGCGCACACTGGGCCCAGCGACCTCACGCGGGGTCCAAGCGGCACGCCAAATGGTCCCTGGCACCTCCCCAGTGCGCACGGGACCCAGCGACCCAAAGCGGGATCCCAGCAGCTCGCAAATGGTCCCTGGCACTCCCCAGCGCATGCACGGGGCCAGCGACCCAGTGAGGGGTCCCAGCGGCTCCCCAAACGGTCCCTGGCACATCCCCAGCACCCACGCAGGCCCCAGCCACCTCGTGCAGGCACCAAACGGCTTGCCAAATAGTCCCTGGCACCTCACCAGCAAGCGCACAGGCCCCAGTGACCCCGCGTGGGTTCCCAGCGGCTCGCCAAAATACGACTGGCACCTCCCCAGCACGCGCACGGGCCCCAGCGACCCCATGCGGGGACCAAGCGGCTCACCAAATGGTCCCTCGCCCCTCCCCAGCGCGCGCACTGGGCCCAGCGACCCCACACGGGGTCCAAGCGGTTCACAATTTGCCCTGGCACATCCCTAGCGCACGCACGGGCCCCAGTGACTTCGTGCGGGGTCCCAGCGGCTCGCCAAATGGTCCCTGGCCCCTCCCCAGCGCGTGCACTGGGCCCAGTGACCCCGCCCAGGGTGCCAGTGGCTCGCAAATGGTCCCTGGCACATCCCCAGCATGAGCACGGGCCCCAGCGACCCCATGCGGGATTTCAGCAGCTCGCGAAACGGTCCCTGGCACCTCCCCAGCACGCACACGGGCACCAGCGACCCCGCATGGGTCCCAGCGGCTCGCCAAACGGTCCCTGGTACCTCCGCTGCACGCCTACCGGGCCCATCGACCCCGCGTGGGGTTCCAGCGGCAAGCCAAACGGTCCCTGGCACATCCCCAGCACGCGCACGGGCACCAGCGACCCCATGCGGGATCTCAGCTGCTCGCCAAACGGTCCCTGGCACATCCCCAGCACGAGCACACGGGCCCAGTGACCCCGCGCGGGGACCCAGCGGCTCGCCAAATGGTCCCTGGCACATCCCCAGCAGCGCACGGGCTTCAAAGACCCCGCGCTAGGTCCCAACGTCTTGGCAAACACTCCCTTGCACCTCCCCAGCACGCGCACAGGCCCCAGCGACCTCGCACGGGGTCCCAGCGGCACGCCACACGGTACTTGGCACCTCCGCAGCACTCCCACCAGGCCCATCGACATCGCATGGGGTTCCAGCGGCTCGCCAAACGGTCCCTTGCACATCCCCAGCGCGCGAATGGGCCCTAGCGGTTGCCATGCGGGGTCCCAGCGGCTCGCCAAATGGTCCCTGGCCACTCTCCAGCGCACGCACTGGGCCCAGCGACTACGCTTGGGATCCCAGCGTCTCGCCAAATGGTCCCTGGTACCTCCCCAGCACGCGAGACTGGGTCCAGCGACCGCCCGCGGGGTCCCAGCGGCTCACCAAATGCTCCCTGGCACATCTCCAGCGCACAGAGACTGGGCCCAGCGACCACACGCGGGGTCCCAGCGGCTAGCCAAATGGTCGCTAGCACCTCCTAGCGCACACGGGGCCCAGCGACCTCGTGCAGGGTCCAAGCAGCTCGCCAAATGGTCCCTGGCACCTCCCCAGCACGCACACCACGGCACTAGCGACAGCGGGCGCGGGTCCCAGCGGCTTGCCAAGCGGTCCCTGGTACCTCTGCTGCACGCCCACCAGGCCCATCACCCCGATGGGGTTCCAGCGGCCAAACGGTCCCTGGCTGGGGCCGGGCACCAGCACCCCCATGTGGGATCTCAGCGTCGCCAAATGGTCTGGCACATCCCTTGAGCGCCACCGGACTTCAAAGACCCAGGCTAGGTCCCAACGTCTTGGCAAACACTCCCTTGCACCTCCCCAGCACGCGCACAGGCCCCAGCGACCTCGCACGGGGTCCCAGCGGCACGCCACACGGTACTTGGCACCTCCGCAGCACTCCCACCAGGCCCATCGACATCGCATGGGGTTCCAGCGGCTCGCCAAACGGTCCCTTGCACATCCCCAGCGCGCGCATGGGCCCTAGCGGCTTCGCGCGGGGTCCCAGCGGCTCGCCAAATGGTCCCTGGTCACTCTCCAGCGCACGCACTGGGCCCAGCGACTACGCTTGGGATCCCAGCGTCTCGCCAAATGGTCCCTGGTACCTCCCCAGCACGCGCACTGGGTCCAGCGACCGCCCGCGGGGTCCCAGCGGCTCACCAAATGCTCCCTGGCACATCTCCAGCGCGCGCACTGGGCCCAGCGACCACACGCGGGGTCCCAGCGGCTAGCCAAATGGTCGCTAGCACCTCCCTAGCGCACACGGGGCCCAGCGACCTCGTGCAGGGTCCAAGCAGCTCGCCAAATGGTCCCTGGCACCTCCCCAGCACGCACACGGGCACTAGCGACCGCGTGCGGGGTCCCAGCGGCTTGCCAAACGGTCCCTGGTACCTCTGCTGCACGCCCACCAGGCCCATCGACCCCGCGTGGGGTTCCAGCGGCAAGCCAAACGGTCCCTGGCACATCCCCAGCACGCGCACGGGCACCAGCGACCCCATGCGGGATTTCAGCGGCTCGCCATACGATCAGTGGCACATCCCCAGCACGAGCACTGGGCCCAGCAACCCCGCGTGGGGACCCAGCGGCATGCCATACAGTCCCTGGCACCTCCCCACCACGCGCACAGGGCCCAGTGACCCCGCGCGGGGACCCAGAGGCTCGCCAAATGGTCCCTGGCACCTCCCCAGCCCGCGCACGGGCACCAGAGACCGAATGCGGGGTCAAAGCAGCTTGAGAAATGGTCCCTGGCCACTCTCCAGCGCACGCACTGGGCCCAGCGACTACGCTCGGGATCCCAGCGTCTCGCCAAATGGTCCGTGGTACCTCCCCAGCACGCGCACTGGGTCCAGCGACCACTCGCGGGGTCCCAGCGGCTCACCAAATGCTCCCTGGCACAGCTCCAGCGCGCGCACTGGGCCCAGCGACCACACGCGGGGTCCCAGCAGCTCGCCAAATGGTCGCTAGCACCTCCCTAGCGCGCACGGGGCCCAGCGACCACGTGCTGGGTTAGAGCGGCTCAACAAATGGTCCCTGGCCCCGCCCCAGCGTACACGGGGCCAACCGACCTCGTGTAGGGTCCAAGCGGCTCGCCAAATAGTCCCTGGCACCTACCCAGTGCGTGCACGGGGCCTATCGACCACACACGGGGATCCAGTGGCTCGCCAAACGGTCCCTGGCACCTCCACAGCACGCCCACTGGGCCCAGCGACCCCGCGCTAGGTCCCAGCAGCTCGAAAATGGTCTCTGGCATATCCCCAGCACGCGCACATGCCCCAGCGACTTCGTTACGGAATCGCAGCGGCTCGCCAAATGGTCCCTGGCACCTCCCCAGTGCACGCACGGGTTTCAATGACCCCGCGCGGGGACCCAGCGGCACTCCATATGGTCCCTGGTACCTCCCCAGCATGCGCACGGGGTCCAACGACCCGCGCAGGGTCCTAGCGGATCGCCAAATGGTCCCTGGCACCTCCCCAGCAAATGCACGGTCTCCAGCGACCTCGAGCAGGGTCCCAGCAGCTCGCCAAAATATCCCTGGCACCTCCCCAGCGCGCGCACTGGGCTCAGCGACGGCACGCGGGGTACCGGCGGCTCAGCAAATGGTCCCTGGCACCACCCAAGCACACGGACTGGGCCCAACGATCGCACACGGGGTCCCAGCGTCTCGCCAAATGGTCGCTGGCACCTCCCTAGCGCGCACGGAGCGCAGCGACGCAGTGTGGGGTCCCAGCGGCTCGCTAAATGGACCCTGGCCCCTCCCCAGCACGCGTACGGGCCCCAGAGACTTCGCCTGGGGTCCAAGCAGCTCGCCAAACTGTCACTGGAACCTCCCCAGTGCACGCACGGGTCCCAGCGACCCCACGCGGGGTCCCAGCGGCTCGAGAAATGGTCCCTGGCACCTCGCCAGCAAACGCACAGTCTCCAGCGACCTCGCGCAGGGTCCCAGCGGCTCACAAAAATATCCCTGGCACCTCCCCATTGCGCGCACTGGGCTCAACGACGGCACGCGGGGTACCAGCGGCTCAGCAAATGGTCCCTGGCACCACCTCAGCACACGGACTGGGCCCAGCGGCCGCACACGGGTCCCAGCGGCTCGCCAAATGGTTGCTGCCACCTCCCTAGCGCGCACGGAGCCTAGCAACCCTGCGCGGGGTCCCAGCGGCTCGACAAATCGTCACTGGCACCTCCCCAGCGGGTGCATGGGCCCCAGCGACTTCGCGTGGGGTCCAAGCAGCTCGCCAAACTGTCCCTGGCACCTCCTCAGTGCGCACACGGGTCCCATCGACCCCACGCGGTCCAAGCGGCTCGCCAAATGGTCCCTGGCATATCCCCAGCGAGCGCAGGGGGCCCCAAAGACCTAAGAACATAAGAACATAAGAAAGTTTACAAACGAGAGGAGGCCATTCAGCCCATCTTGCTCGTTTGGTTGTTAGTAGCTTATTGATCCCAGAATCTCATCAAGCAGCTTCTTGAAGGATCCCAGGGTGTCAGCTTCAACAACATTACTGGGGAGTTGGTTCCAGACCCTCACAATGCGCGAGAATTGTGCCAAGCACAATTCTCGCGCAGGGTCCCAGCGGCTCGCCAAACTGTGCTTGGCACCTCCCCAGCGTGTGCACGGACACTAGCGGCATCACGCAGGGTCCCAGCGGCTCGCTAAATGGTCCCTGGCACCTCCCCAGCGCGCACACGGGGCCCAGTGACCCCGCGCGAGGTCCCATCGACTCGCCAAATGCTCCCTGGCACCTCCCCAGCAAACGTACGGTCTCCGGAGACCTAGCGCAGGATCCAAGCGGCTCGCCAAATGGTCCTGGCACCTCCCCAACACGCACACAGGCCCCAGCGACCGCGCAGGTTCAAAATCGGTTCGCCAAAATGTCCCTGGCACATCCCCAGCTCGCGCACGGGCCCCAGTGACTTCGCGTGGGGTCCCAGTGGCTATCCAAATGGTCCCTGGCCCCTCCCAAGCGCATACACGGGGCCCAGCGACTCCGCGAGGGGTCCCATCTGCTCCCCAAATGGTCCCTGGCCCCTCCCCAGAGCATGCACGGGGCCCAGCGACCCCATGCAGGGTCCCAGCGGCTCGCAAATGGTCCCTGGCACATCCCCAGCGAGCGCATGGGCCCTAGCGGCCTTGCGCGGGGTCCCAGCAGGTCGCCAAATGGTCCCTGGCCCCTCCCCAGCGCATGCATGGACCCCATCGACTTCGTGTTGGGTCCCAGTGGCTGGCCAAATGGTCCCTGGCCCCTATCCGGCGCATGCACGGGGCCCAGCGACCCCGCGAGGGGTCCCATCGGCTTCGCAGCGGCTCACCAAATGGTCCCAGCCCACTCCCCATGGTGCGCACAGGGCCCAGCGACCCCGCTCTGGGTCCCAGCGTCTCATCAAATGGTCCCTGATATCTCCCCAGCACGCGCACGGGGCCCAACGACCCCGCGCGGGATCCAAGCGGCTCGCAAATGGTCCCTGGCACATCCCCAGCGCGCGCATGGGCCCTAAGCGGCTTCGCGCGGAGTCCCAGTGGCTCGCCAAATGGTCCCTGGCCACTCCCCAGCGCGCGCACAGGGTCCAGTGACTCCGCTCGGGGTCCCAGCGTCTCACCAAATGGTCCCTGGTACCTCCCCAGCACGCACACTGTTTCCAGCGACCTCGCGCTGGGTCCAAGCAGCTCACCAAATGGTCCCTGGCACCATCCCTGCATGCGCACTGGGCCCTGCGACCGCACACGGGGTCCCAGAAGCTCGCCAAATGGTCCCTGGCACCTCACCAGCGCGCGCACGGGCCCCAGAGACCACGCGCGGCGTCCCAGCGGCTCGCCAAACGATCCCTGGCACCTCCCCAGCGTACGCCCTGAGCCCAGTGACCGAACGCGGGGTCCCAGCGGCTCACCAAATGGTCCATGGCACATTCCCAGCGCACGCACGGGCCACAGCGACTTCGCGGGGGGTCCCAGCAGCTCGTCAAATGGTCAAATTTTCTGTTCTGAATGCCCCTTTATCTAATCTCCATTTGTGACCCCTGGTCCTTGTTTTTTTTTCAGGTCAAAGAAGTCCCCTGGGTTGATATTGTCTATATCTTTTAGGATTTTGAATGTTTGAATCAGATCGCAGCGTAGTCTTCTTTGTTCAAGACTGAATATATTCAATACTTTTAGCCTGTCTGCATACGACATGCCTTTTAAACGCGGGATAATTCTGGTTGCTCTTCTTTGCACTCTTTCTAGAGCAGCAATATCCTTTTTGTAACGAGTTGACCAGAACTGAACACAATATTCTAGGTGAGGTCTTACTAATGCATTGTAGAGTTTTAACATTACTTCCCTTGATTTAAATTCAACACTTCTCACAATATATCCGAGCATCTTGTTAGCCTTTTTTATAGCTTCCCCACATTGTCTAGATGAAGACATTTCTGAGTCAACATAAACTCCTTGGAACTTTTTCATAGTTCCCCTCTTCAATTTCACTATCTCCCATATGATATTTATAATGCACATTTTTATTGCCCGCATGCAATACTTTACACTTTTCTCTATTAAATTTCATTTGCCATGTGTCTGCCCAATTCTGAATGCTGTCTAGATCATTTTGAATGACCTTTGCTGCTTCAACAGTGTTTGCCACTCCTCCTATTTTTGTGTCGTCTGCAAATTTATCAAGTTTGCTTACTATACCAGAATCTAAATCATTAATGTAGATTAGGAACAGCAAACATAATAATGATCCCTGTGGTACACCACTAGTTACCTCGCTCCATTTTGAGGTTTCTCTTCTTATCAGTACTTTCTGTTTTTTACATGTTAACCACTCCCTAATCCATGTGCATGCATTTCCTTGAATCCCTACTGCGTTCAGTTTGAGAATTAATCTTTTTTGTCAAAAGCTTTCTGGAAATCTAAATAGACCATGTCATATGCTTTGCAGTTATCCATTTTCAATGTTGCATCCTCAAAAAAGTCAAGTAGGTTAGTGAGACACGATCTCCCTTTCCTAAAACCATGCTGGCTGTCTCCCAGGATATTGTTACCATATAGGTAATTTTCCATTTTGGATCTTATTATAGTTTCCATAAGTTTACATATAATAGAAGTCAGGCTTATTGGTCTGTAGTTACCTGGTTTGGTTTTGTCTCCCTTTTTGTGGATCGGTATTACGTTTGCTATTTTCCAGTCTGTCGGTACAACCCCTGTGTCAAGAGACTGTTGCATGATCTTGGTTAGTGGTTTGTAAATAACTTCTTTCATTTCTTTGAGTACTATTGGGAGGATCTCATCTGGCCCAGGGGATTTGTTTATTTTAAGAGCTCCTAGTCCCTTTAACACTTCTGCCTCTGTTATGCTAAAGTTATTTAAAATTGGATAGGAACAGGTCGACATGTGGGGCATGTTGTCCGTGTCCTCCTTTGTAAAAACCTGTGAAAAGTAATCATTTAATATATATTTTTTTCTTCATCTATGATTTTGCCATTTGTGTCTCTTAGACATTTAACCTCCTCTTTGAATGTTCTCTTGCTGTTATAATATTGGAAAAATATTTTGGAATTGGTTTTAGCCCCCTTAGCAATATTAATTTCTATCTCTCTCTTGGCCTTCTTAACTTCCTTTTTAACTTCCTTTTTGTGTTTGCAGTTCCAAGTACTCTTTCTGTGTACTTTGTTTTTGGTCCCTTTTAAACGCTCTGTAAAGTGCCTTTTTTCGCTGAATATTTTTTTAATTGATCTATTAAACCATTTTGGCCATTTTGTTTTAGATTTAGATTTGTCTACTTTTGGGATGTAATTGTTTTGCGCCTCTAGTACTACATTTTTAAAAAACAGCCATCCTTTTTCTGTGGATGTTTTCTCTATTTTACTCCAATCTACTTCTATTAGTCTCTGTTTCATACCTTCCTAATTTGCTTTTCTAAAATTGTAAACCTTAGCTTTAGTCATTACTTTTGGGGTTTTAAAAAATATTTCAAATGAGACCATGTTGTGGTCTGAGTTTGCCAATGGCTCTCTGATCTCTGTTTTAGTTATTCTGTCTTCATTATTTGAAAAGACTAAATCAAGGCATGCCTCCCCTCTAGTCGGTGCCTTGACAAATTGCGTTAGGAAGCAGTCATTTGTCATTTCCACCATTTCAATTTCGTCCTTCATGCCCCCCATCGGGTTTCCCATTTTATACAGGGGAAGTTGAAGTCCCCCATTAGTATGGCTTCTCCTTTTCTACACGCATATTGAACATCCCCAGCGAACGCATGGGGCCCAGCTACGCAGCGCGGGGTCCCAGCGGATCGACAAATCATCACTGGCACCTCCCCAGCGTTCGCCCCAGCGACTTCGTGTGGGGTCAAACAGCTTCGCCAAATGGTCCCTGGCACCTCCCCAGCACGCGCACTAGGCCCAGCGACCCCGCGCAGGGTCCCAGCGGCTCGCAAATGGTCACTGGCACATCCCCAGCACACACACGGGACCCAGCGACATCGCGGGGTCCTAAGCGCCTCGCCAAATGGTCCCTGGCACCTCCCCAGCAAACGTACAGTCTCCACCGACCTCGCGCAGGATCTTAGCGGCTTGCCAAATGGTCCCTGGCACCTCCCCAGCGTGGCAGACCTGGCGACTGCGCGCAGGGGTCCCAGCACGCCGCCAAACTGTCCCTGGTACCTCCTCAGCTCGTGCACTAGGCCCAGCGACCCCAGCGCGGGGTCCCAGCGGCTCGTAAATGGTCACTGGCAGCTCCCCAGTGCGTGCACGGACACTAGCTACATCACGCAGGGTCCCAGCGGCTCGCAAAATGGTCCCTGACACCTCCTCAGCGTGCACGGGGCCCAGCGACCCCGCGCAAAGTCCCATCGACTCGCCAAATGGTCCCTGGCACCACCCAGCGAACGTACGGTCTCCAGCGACCTCGCGCAGGATCCAAGCGGCTTGCCAAATGGTCCCTGGTACCTCCCCAGCGCGCGCACGGGCCACAGAGTCACCGCGTGGGGTCCCAGCGGCTCGCCAAATAATCCCTGGCACCTCCCCAGCGCATGCACGGGCACCAGCGACCGTGCGCGGGGTCCCAAAAGTTCGCCAAACTGTCCCTGGAACCTCCATAGCTTGCGCACTAGGCCCAGCGCCAATGCGGGGTCCCAGCGGCTGTAAATGGTCCCTGGCACCTCCCAGCGTCGCATACGGTCTTCAGCGACCTCGCGCAGGATCCAAGCGGCTTGCCAAATGGTCCCTGGCCCCTCCCCAACACGCACACAGGCCCCAACGACCGCGCAGGTTCAAAAGCGGTTCGCCAAAATATCCCTGGCACCTCCCCAGCGTGCGCACGGGGCCTAGCGAACCAGCGGGGTCCCAACGACTCGCCAAATGGTCCCCTGGCACCTCCCCAGCTGGCGTGCGGGTTCCGGAGACCCCGCGAGTCCTCGAGCGGCACCGGCTAAATGGTCCCTGGTCCTCCCCAGTGCATAAACGGGGCGAAGCGACCAGCGGGGTCCCAGCGACTCGCCAAACGGTCCCTAGAACCTCCCAGCGTACGCACGGTCTCCAGCGACCTTGTGCAGGGTCCAGGCGGCTCGCAAATGGTCCCTGGCACCTCCCAGCGCCACGGGACCCAGAGGCCCCGCACGGGGTCTGAGCGGCTCGCTAAATGGTCCCTGGCACCTCCCCAGCGTGCGCATGGGCACCACCGAACGTCTTGGGGTCAGAGCTGCTCGCCAAATACTCCCTGGCACTTCCCTGCGCCAAGACGAGCACCAGCGATCCGCGCAGGGGTCTTAACGGCTCTCCAAACGGTCCCAGACACCTCCCAGCTATTACACACACTCTCCAGCGACCTCGTGCAGTGTCCAAGCGGTCGCCAAATGGTCCCTGGCACCTCCCAGCACAGACCCCCCAGGGTCCCGGGGCGGGGTTCGAGTGGCTCTCCAAATGGGTCCCTGGCACCTACCCAGCTCTCAAGACAGACACCAGCGACTTCACGCGGGGTCCCAGCGGCATGCCAAACGGTCCTGGCACCTCCCCAGCGGCGCACATGCCCCAGTGTTCCCAGCGTGAGGTCCCAGCGGCATAAAATGGTCCCTGGCACCTCCCAGC
>JAHFZB010000295.1:0-73779 GCA_036884735.1 Huso huso
ATGGAATATTGATATTATTATATAGAGTTTATAATAGACACCCTTATCCGGGCGACTTTGCAGTCTCTTAGAAAAAACACATTACAAAAATCAGATCAGTCCAGACAGGGAGCACTAGAGTTTGATAAGCGGATCATGGCTAATACCGAGAAAGAAATAAAAAACGGATGGTACTGTAACAGAAAACAAGAAAGTAAGAAAATGTAAATTAATTAGAATAGGAAGTATTACTCATATTTGTGTGACACCTGTCAAAATTATGGAGACAGAAGTAGAGAAATCATAAACTCACTTCCCAGCAAACAGCACAGCATAGATACATCTGTTTGAATTCTGTAGAATCTGTGATGGCCCTTTAAATATTTAGCTTATTAGCCATGCTAATGCCTGTGATAATGATGAACATTAATTCAAATGTGTGCATGCACAGATTTCATATGCTTAAGCACAAAAATATTTGAATTGTTCAAGGCCAAATTTGATTGCGATAAGCGTGACAGGCTTGCGATCGCAGAATGTTTCCTTTACATTACATTGTCGTGGTACTAGTATTCCAATTCTACATTGATGCGTAGCTCTTTCTGCTATATTGGTATTGAAGGTGGTTTAGCGAGGCAAAAACACATTTGCGAATTGAGAGGGGAAGCTGCTATTTTCCAACTTCTCAAGCGCAACAGTTTTTGTGCATTGTTGGAAAATATAAATTTTTGTGGAAAGCACTAATTTTTCGTGATGCACACATTTTGCGAGGGGATTGCCTGTAATGTCCATTGCTGCATGTGGATAAATGTGTTAACAAGTTGAAAATTGATTGTGGGGCATATGCACGTGAGTCTCCTTTGGGAGGCTATTCCACACTTTTCCCTGCATTTATTGAACCCAACGATGTACAGTAAGACACACACACACATATATATATATATATATATTTTATATTTATATTTCATGGGGTGTAAGCTGGGGGTGGGGACAGGGCAGAAGAAGCAGAAAATGATTGGGGGGGAGGTTAGAGTCGAGGAGGGAGGCCTGCTCTGAGGCGAGGGATGAAGAGGTGGGTTGAGAACCAGTGACAAGTGATGATAGGAGCGAGAGGAATCAATGAACAGAGGGTCCGAGGGGAGGGGTCTAGGAGGGAGGCCTGCTCTGGAGGGTGAGAGGTGGGTTGAGAACCAGTGACGAAAGTTATGATAGGAGCGAGAGAAATCAATGAACTGAGGGTCCTGGGGGGGTTGAGTCGAGGAGGGAGGCCTGCTCTGGAGGGTGGAGAGGGGGTTGAGAACCAGCGACGAGTGATGATAGGGAGCGAGAGGAATCAATGAACTGAGGGTAATGGGGGGGGGTTTCTTGCTGGGGAGATACCTTGACGTTGAAAAGAAGGGGCAGATAGGGGACTCTACTTGACAGCTGAATGAACTGACAACGCTGAAATTGATCCGTCTTGAGGTACACAAACTGAATGATAAAGTAAATTAGTAACAGAAGAAACTGAATTCTGATCTTCTGGAGACCAAGAAGGTTGAGATGATCTCCATATAGATCCTTGTATGAGGAGAAGTGGCCTTCCGAAGAGTAGAATGAGCAAATGGAGAACACCCATTGATATAGACAGGCGGGAAGGTGAGGCAGAAGGGAAGCTCTTAAGAATCCCACGGAGGGTCAGGCAAACTGCTGGTATGGAGAGAATGGGGAGATGGAGAATCTTTAGCGTGACGATGAAAGCCAGGATCTGGTTTTGATTGAAGGAATAGGATGAACTGATTCTGGGCACAGAAGGTTGAAAACACTGACCAAGCTGTAGAATATGAGCACTCGAAGAAGGGGCGAGGGCTGCAGACATGAAATGCTGAGCAGATTGAAGGAGGTTACTGAGAGTAGGATTCAGTCAAATAGCAGCTGGTGAAGCTGGGGAGTCTGGAGGGGGGTTGAGAAGCAGACGGGATCAACTGACCAACTTGGATACCGAAAGTAGAGGCAGAAGGGGAACATAAGAACATAAGAAAGTTTACAAACGAGAGGAGGCCATTTCAGCCCATCTTGCTACGTTTGGTTGTTAGTAGCTTAATGATCCCAGAATCTCATCAAGCAGCTTCTTGAAGGATCCCAGGGTGTCAGCTTCAACACCATTACTGGGGAGTTGGTTCCAGACTCACAATTCTCTGTGTAAAAGTGCTCCTATTTTCTGTTCTGAATGCCCCTTATCTAATATCCATTTGTGACCCCTGGTCCTTTTCTTTTTCAGGTCAAAGAAGCCCCTGGGTTGACATTGTCTATACCTTTTAGATTCTGAATGTTTGAATCAGATTGTCAGCGTATTCTTTGTTCAAGACTGAATAGATTCAATTTTTAGCCTGTCTGCATAATGACATGCCTTTTAAAACCGGATAATTCTGGTTACTCTTCTTGCACTCTTTCTACAGCAGCAATATCCTTTTTGTAACGAGGTGACCAGAACTGAACACAATATTCTAGGGTGAGGTCTTAAATGCATTGTAGAGTTTTAACATTAGTTCCCTTTGATTTAAATTCAACACTTCTCACAATATATCCGAAAGCATCTTGTTGGGGCCTTTATAGCTTTCCCACATTGTCTAGGGGTGAAGACATTTCTGAGTCAACATAAACTCCTAGGTCTTTTCATAGTTCCCTTCAATTTCACTATTCTCCCCATATGATATTTATAATTGCATTTTTATTGCCGATGCAATACTTTACACTTTTCTCTATTAAATTTCATTTGCCATGTGTTCGCCCAATTCGAATGCTGTCTAGATCATTTTTGAATGACCTTTGCTGCTTCAACAGTGTTTGCCACTCCTCCTATTTTTGTGTCATCTGCAAATTATACCAGAATCTAAATTCATTAATGTAGATTAGGAATAGCAGAGGACCTAATACTGATCCCCTGGTACACCACTGGTTACCTCACTCCATTTTGAGGTTCTCCTCTAATCAGTACTTTCTGTTTTCTACTGTTAACCACTCCCTCAATCCATGTGCATGCATTTCTTGAACCTTTACTACGCTCAGTTTGAGAATTAATCTTTCATGCGGGACTTTTGTCAAAAGCTTTCGGAAATCTAAATAAACCATGTCGTATGCTTTGCAGTTATCCATTTTCAATGTTGCATCCTCAAAAAAAAAAAGTCAAGTAGGTTAGTTAGACACGATCTCCCTTTCCTAAAAACCATGTCTGTCCTAGGATATTGTTACCTACCATAGGTAATTTTCCATTTTGGATCTTATTATAGTTTCCATAAGTTTACATATAATAGAAGTCAGGCTTATTGGTCTGTAGTTACCTGTTCGGTTTCCAGTCTGTCGGTACAACCCGTGTCAAGAGACTGTTGCATAATCTTGGTTAGCGGTTTGTAAATAACTTCTTTCATTTCTTTGAGTACTATTGGGAGGATCTCATCTGGCCCAGGGGATTTGTTTATTTTAAGAGCTCCTAGTCCCTTTAACACTTCTGCCTCTGTTATGCTAAAAAGTTATTTAAAATTGGATAGGAACGGAGGCTCGACATGTCGGGCATGTTGTCCGTGTCCTCCTGTGAAAAATAACACTATGTAACACAATTTTTGTTCCTGGGTAGTAAGTGTTATTTTCTATTGCTTATGCCTCAAAAAGTATAGAAATGGCTATTATTCCCCACAAACTTTGCTTTTGTGACCAGGACGGTGATAATTTTGAAATTTACCTATTTCAATGAGAAACGGCTAATTTTGTCTTTTCGTTCACATAAAGTCAGAAAAAAACAACATATGAATCCAAATTAACATGTATTTATACTAAAGTAATACAAAAATGACTACAAAAGATTTAGAAGTGAGTAGTTTTTTCGAGATTCTGACGAATATGCCTGTAAATCACTTTCACGAATCAGCCCCAAATGTAGTCTCCCATCATGTTCTCATATACTGTCCTTGGTAGCGGCGTTCAAAGTCCAGTATCCTGGTGGAAGTGCTCGCCTTGCTCCTCCCGAGTACGCCTCCCATGTTCTCCTTGAATTTATCAAGATGAGCATCAAGGATATGGACTTTGAGGACATCCTACAGCCCATTGTGCCGTAGTTCTTCACCAGAGTCTCAACCAGCTCCACATAGTTTTCTTGTGATTGGCCAGGAAGTCCGAACCATCACAAAGCTTTTCCCAAGCTTTCTCCTTACTAGTGAGCTTCTTGGGAATTCATTGCACTCCAGGATCTTCTTTATCTGTGGTCCGGCGAAGACACGGCTTTGACCTTTGCCTCAGACAGCTTAGGGAAGAAGTCTTGAAGGGTACTTGAAGGCTGCCGACTTTATCTAGAGCTCTGACAAATTGTTTCATAAGGCCCAATTTGATGTGCAGTGGTGGCATCAGCACCTTCTTGGGGTCCACCAGTGGCTCCCACTTGATCGCTGTTCCTCCCCACAGAGAACTCGGGTCCTGTGGCTAGTCCCGCCTGTGTAAGCGCCTTGGTGTCCCTGCTGTCCCAAAGGCAAAGATAGCAGGGAAACTTGATAAAACCGCCTTGAGACCCATCAGGAATGCCACCATTTTAAAGTCTCCTATGACCTTGATGCCATCTCAGAAAAATGCAGATATGTATCCACTTAGGGCAGCTGGAACTAACTGAACTGGTGGGCTTAAGGCCCTGTATTTATACTACTATTTATATTACTGAAAAGTTCTAGAAAGTTCTAGAAGTTCTCCAAGTTTACTCAGCACTGAATCTATCTGAATGTTCTGGAAAATAGGTACATTTCAAAATATCACTGTCCTGGTCACAAAAGCAAAGTTTGTGGGGGAATAATAGCCATTTTCTATACTTTTTGAGGCAAAGCAATTGGAAATAACACTTACTACCCAGGAACCAAAAAATATATATATTTGTTACACGTGTAATCATTTAATATATTTGCTATTTTTTTTTTCTTCATCTATGATTTTGCCATTTGTCTCTAGACATTTAACCTACTCTTTGAATGTTCTCTTGTTGTTATAATATTGAAAAAAATATTTTGAATTGGTTTTAGCCCCTTAGCGATATTGATTTCTATCTCTCTCGCTTGGCCTTTCTAACTTCCTTTTTGACTTGTGTTTGCAGTTCCAAGTACTCTTTCTGTGTACTTTGTTTTTGTCCCTTTTAAACGCTCTGTAAAGTGCCTTTTTTCATGGAATATTTTTTTCAATTGATCTATTAAACCATTTTTGGCCATTTTGTTTTTAGATTTAGATTTGTCTACTTTTGGGATGTAATTGTTTTAGCCTCTAGTACTACATTTTTAAAAACAGCCATCCTTTTTCTGATGTTTTCTATTTTACTCCAATCTACTTCTGTTAGTCTCCGTTTCATACCTTCATAGTTTGCTTTCTAAAATTGTAAACCTTAGCTTTAGTCATTACTTTTTGTTTTAAAAAATATTTCAAATGAGACCATGTTGTGGTCTGAGTTTGCCAATGGCTCTTCTGACCTCTGTTTTAGTTATTCTGTCTTCATTATTTGAAAGACTAAATCAAGGCATGCCTCCTCTAGTCGGTGCCTTGATAAATTGCGTTAGGAAGCAGTCATTGTCATTTCCACCATTTTAATTTCGTCCGTCAGGCCCCCCATTGGGTTTTCCCATTTTATACGGGGAGTTGAAATCCACCATTAGTATGGCTTCTCCTTTTCTACACGCATTTCGGAATGTCATTGTACAACAGATTATTTTGCCAAGGCCTGAATTTGGCGGGTTCTAGTATGCCCTATTATTATGCCTTTGAATTTGTGTCCATTATTCTGACCCATATTGATTCTGCATTGTTTTCTTTGTCCTGATTTAACACCTGGGCTTGAAGACTATTTCTTATGTATACGCTACCCTCCGCCTCTTCTGTCCTGCCTGTCTTTCCTATATAGTGTGTACCCACTAATATTATATTTGTCTCCATCACCTCAGACAACCAAGTTTCTGTAACACCTATCACATCGTAGTTACTTGTTAGTGCAGTAGCTTCAAGTTCTAACATTTGTTTCTGAGACTTCTAGCATTAAGATAAATACATTTAATAGTGGTCTTACCTGAGTTGTTGCCCTTGTTTTGATGTGGTCTCCTTCTGTTTTTTGTTTTTCCCCCCTTCCTTTCTAGTTTAAAATGCTTCTGGACCTCCTCGGATCCTTTCTCCGAGTAGATTGGGTTCCCTTTCTGTTTAAGTGCAGTCCGGCCCCACCTGTATAGATAGTCCTTGTTGTAGAATGTGCTCCAATGTTCAAGAAAGGTGAAGCCTTCCTGTGTGCACCATGATTTCAGCCATGCATTTTGATTTTGTATTTCCAGCTGTCCATGGTTCCTTTGCAAGGCGCCGGGTAGTATCCCAGAAAATACCACAGTTTTTGGTCTTTTCTTTCAATTTCCTTCCAGCTCTCTGAATTTGTTTTGCAGGGATCTTGGTCTGTCTTTTCCAATGTTGTTTGTACCGATGTGGACGACTACTACCGGGTCGTCTCCTGTTCGCTCTAGGAGCCTGTCCACATTCTCAGTGATGTGCTTGACTGGGCTCCTGGAAGGCAGCACACTGTTGTAGTAAGGGGGGTCCAAACTGAGAACTGAACTTGCTGTGTTTCTCAATATGGAGTCCCAACAATCATGACCTCCTTCCTTCTTTTGCCTGGTCAGCACTTTTTTTATAGGGTCCTGGATGTTGTTTCTTTCATTCTCTTGATGTTGGTTTTGGTCATCTAAATGTTGAAGTGGCTCAAATTTGTTGGATGTCTGATTTTTGGTGGTTGTGTTTGACAAAGTTTCTTTTTTCCTGCTTCTGCCTATCTGAACCCAGCTGTTTCGACTCTCTCCATCTCCTGGTGGCTTTTCAGTCTGCTAGGGTGCAGACTTCCATGAATTGGGTGTCAGCTCCTCAAGCTCCTGTTGCTAGTCTCATTTCCTCCAGCTCCTTTCTAGCAGGCTTAATCGCTGAAGCAAGTCATGGATCGTGCGGCACTTTACACAAACTTGGTTGAGCTCTGTTGGGTTTTCGGTTTCCCACATCATGCAGTTGTCACAGATTACTGGCTTGAAGACCATTTTTAAGTTTAGTTTTGCTTCTGCAACTGTCAACCTGCTTTCAAACTGCTTCTAACCGCGCTTTTGTACTTGTCCACTTGTACTTCTCCCACGATGTCAAGCTTCCACACGCTGTCGCTGGGAAGCCTGGCTGCCTTTTGTTTGTGTTTTGTGCTGCGGGCTCCGCCCTCCCCGTGTCCCAGAACGCGCCCAGGATTTGAATCAGCTGCTCCGAAGTTTCAGCTTGTTATCAGAAAAATACGCAGCTGCAAGGCTTTAAGCTGCAATGTTTTTTCTGATTAAAAGCAACTCAGATTTAAAGATGTAATTCCTCCTTTCTGCTTCTAACTGCGTTGTACTTGTCCACTCGTACTTCTCCCACGATGTCTTCCACACCTGCTGGAAGCTGGAACTGAGGGTTGAGGTAGCAGCTGAACTGAGCAGAACATATGTATGGAGACCGCTGGGGGAAGCCCAGCACCCTTTGCGCTCCATTTTCTGGAAACGAGGCAGAGATGAGATGTCGACCATCCCTGTATTGTTAGTGTCTGGGATCGATCAGCGGTTTGCTACTAACATGTCTGCTTGGAATGGAAAAGGTGAACTCACATTCAGAGATTTGGGTTTTTCACAACTCAGTCATTCTCCTTGTAGTGGAACTCCTTAACTCATAATCAAGTCAGATTTCCAGTCTCATACCACGTCTCTCACCATGTATTAATGCTGTAATATTTGAGAGGATGTGGACATATGAATAGATTGCTGAGAAAGTCAAGCACCTTGTATTTTGATTAGATGGGGATTAGTGTTGCCTTGATTGCGGAATTTGCTGCCACGATCTGCATATTGGAGGAAAGGGAAGCGGTGGAAGCTCTGGAGAAGTGCAGTTACAGATTTAAACTGTAAACTAAAGCAACTTTTGCATGCTGTGGAGATCTGAAGAGGGGAGCAGAGATCTGCTATAGTGAGGAGCAATTAACAGTAGAGGACGGGATCTACTGAACAGTGCAGAGATCTGAGGAAGTAACAATGAAGTGCTGTCAATAATGAGCAGTGACCTGCTGTAGAGAGCAGATCTGCTGAAGCAGTGATCTGTAATAGTGAGCGGAGGACTGCCATTGGTAGAGTTCGTGGTCTGCTGCGAAGAGCAGAGATCTGCTGAATCGTGTGGATATTGGTCTTTGAGTGTTAGGTGATTTAGATGAAGCCGGAGATGGGGCAGAGATGAAGAATGCATAGATCTGAGGCCGCTGTAGAACCTGAGAGGATGAAGAATCGTTGCTCTGAGGCTGCTGCAAAATCTATTGATTTTGGTTGGGAACAGTCTATGAGTGTATTGTCTATTGCAGGCTAGGAGGACACTTTGACTGAAATGTTGATAGTCGAGGACATGGTTTCTGTATCTGACTGGCAGCTCATGTTGATGAAATGATAACTTTGAAGGTTGAATAAAGTGCCTTGATGAAGTTGGTCGGTTTGGAGGAGAAGATGAGGAAGCATGAATCTGAGAACAGGAAGAGGTCGCTGGAATGGATGCCTGATGCAGGGAAGCTAGAAGTTAATGTGACAGTAGATTCGAGCATCTCAGAAAGCTGATAAGTGGCTTCTTCATGACCATGGGTGGGTAGAGTTGAAATTGAAGAATGTCGGTTGATATGGGTAGACAAAAGGATGAGGCAGGAGGGGAACTCGAGAATCCATTAAGGTGAGAAACAAACTGCAGGAATGGATAGAAAAGCTGTAGTGTCCGAGCTTGCAGCCACAGCAAACCCGGCTTAAAATAGATAGATAGATAGATAGATAGATATCTATATATCTATCTATCTATATATATATATATATATAGAGAGAGAGAGAGAGAGAGAGAGAGAGAGAAACTTGTATTATACTGCCATCTAGAGGTTATGATTGTAATTAAACCATTGGCTTGAGTGAAGCAGGGGTAAAATATGAGGTTATTACGTTAAAATCCTTGTCTATGCAGAACAACATTTTCGTATTCCTTTAGATTTGAATAGTAAATATTCAAAAAGATTTTTTACAGTTAGTCATGTATATAAATAAGTTAACACAGTATTTAGATGTCATGATTTGGCAGAGTTGAACTGTTCCCCACCAGTTGTGAAAGCGCAGCAACAGGAAGCCAGAAGATTGCAGTACTGAGGCACAGAGCACGCAGTGCCTGGTAAAGCTGCCTGGTCACCATGGCAACTTACCACCCCCGCAGTCACTCAATGAGGGCGTTGCCATGGTAACCGTGGTCTGTAAGGCGCCGGTGGAAAAGTTGCAGTACAGCACTGTCGTTGGAGCATGTTGTGACCAGTCAAATCACGAACCGCCACTGGTTGAAATGGAATTTGTAATGGGCTGGATACGTCTTTAAATTGTTGAACGTAGCTGATGGAGGTCAAGAGCAGGATCTTCTGATGGAACGCAATTGTGCTGCTCTGTGAGAGCGGGGGGGGCGTCTGATTGCAGGCGAGGGAGTAAAGATTCCATGAGACAAAGCTTGTGGTGGATTTAAATAGAGCTAAAGTAAAGGCAATCACCAACGGAATGTCGATGTCTTGTCGAAGGAGCTTGAAAGTTTATAGGAGGACCAGTCTTTCTGATAAAGTTGCACAAGTTGAGTATGAAGCTGCTTTTGGACGGCTGTTGAGGGTGGAGGGGGGATGGAGCAGGAAAGACTAACGTTGGAGCTCTTGAAGCCGAAGAGAAGCTGAATGAAAAGAAAGATCACCTGAGCAGGTAGGAAAATGATTGATAATATCTTGCAGCGGCAGAGAAATGACCTGCAGTGAGCGAGAGTCAAGAAGTTTTGATATTAGCGGTGGAGCACAAACAACGGCGTCTGAGCTGTTTGCTACAAAGCGAAAACACTAGACAGCAAAGGTGCAAGTGATCAGGGTTTAAATAGAAATAGATACTAATTAACAGGAAATTAGAAGCCCCAGCTCCGCCCCTGAACCAAGCTAACATATACTGTATATAAAGACTTGGATTTGTTTTATTACTCTGTTATTAGTGAGTCTGAATACTAAGTTTCATTCATTGTGTTGAGTTTGAAAAAATAGTTGGACGGACAGACACAAATAAAAGTTGTAAACCGGATTCATTCTCCTGGGCCTTCTTGAACTTGTACTGTATAATAATTTATAGCACAAAACATACTCCCGAAACCACTCAGGGATGCTACATACAATGCCTATAGAAAGTCTACACCCCTTTCAAAATTGTCACCTTTGTTTTGTTATAGCCTGGAATTAAAATGCATTAAAATATATTTTTTTTTCATTTATCTACACATCCTACCCCCACAACTTCCAAGTGAAAAAATATTCTAGAAATTTGTAGAAAATGTAATTAAAAATAAAAACTGAAATAGCTTGGTTGGATAAAATTGTCCACCCCCTTGTAATATAATCCTAAATTAGCTTAGAATTAGTAACCAATCGCCTTCAAAATCACACACACACCAAGTTAAGTGGCTTCCACCTGTGTTAAATTGTAGTGATTCACATGATTTCAGGATAAATTCAGCAGTTCCTGTAGGTTCCCTCTGCTGGGTAGTGCATTTCAAAGCAAAGACTCAACCATGAGCACCAAAGGCGCTTTCAAAAGAACTCCGGGACAAAGTTGTTGAAAGGTGCAGATCAGGGATGGGTATAAAAAAAATATCAAGGCCTTGAATATCCCTTGGGACCCGGGTCAAGGCGATTATTAAAGTGGAAGGTGTATGGCACCACCAAGACCCTGCCTAGATCAGGCCATCCCTCCAAACTGGATGACCAAGCAAGAAGGAGACTGACCAGAGAGGCTACCAAGAGGCCAATGGCAACTTTGCAGAGCTACAGGCTTTTATGGCCAAGACTGGTCAAAGTGTACATGTGACAACAATATCCCAAGCACTGAACAAATCTGGCCTGTGGTAGGGTGACAAGAAGGAAGCCATTACTCAAAGCCCACCTTGAATCCGTTTGAAGTATACAAAGAAACCTCAGGAGATTCTGTATATGTGTGGCAAAAGTTTTGTGGTCTGTGAAACTAAATTGAACTTTGGCCTAAATGCAAAGCGTTATGTTTGGCGCAAACCCAACACAGCGCATCACCCAAAGAACACCATCTTTACTGTGAAGCATGGTGGTGGTAGCATCATGTTATGGGGATGTTTCTCATTGGCAGGGACTGGGGCACTTGTCAGGATAGAAGGGGAAAGGAATGGAGCAAAGTACAGAGAAGTCTTTGAGGAAAACCTGCTGCCCTCTGCAAGAAAGCTGAAACTGGGACGGAGTTCACCTTTCAGCATGACAACGAACAAAGCACAAAGCCAAAGCTACACTGGGTGGCTAAGGAACAAAAGGTAAAATGTCCTTGAGTGGCCCAGTCAGAGCCGACCTAAATCCAATCAAAATTTGTGGCATGACTTGAAGATTGCTGTCCATCATCGCTCCCAAGGATCTTGACAGAGCTTGAACAGTTTTGTAAAGTGAAGAATGGTCAAATATTGCCAAATCTAGGTGTGCAAAGTTGGTAGAGACCTATCCCAACAGACTCACAGCTGTAATTGCTGCCAAATGTGTTTCCACCAAGTATTAACTCAGGGGGTGGAGACGTATCCAATTATAATCTTTCAGTTTTGTATTTTTTAATATATAATTTTTTTCTCAATAAAAAACTTTTTTCCCTAACAGTGTGGGAGCATGGTGTGTAGATAAGTGGAAAAATCCTCATTTAAATGCATGAAACTCTGAGGCACTGACACAACAAAATGTGAACAAAGTTCAAGGGGTGTAGACTTTCTATAGGCACTGTGTATATATATATATATATATATATATATATATATATATATATATATATATATATATATTAGAGTCTTTTTTAACATATTAAATAAAAAGCTAGATTCTAGATAGTGGTGGGGTATCTATTAACAGTGTTATTTTAACTACAACAACGGTCTCTGGGTAGGGAAGGAGCTGAACAGTAAGATACAGAGACTGTCGATTACAGGGATTTTTTATACACTTTAATAGTTGTGTGATTTTGGTTTTTATATCTGTGTGGAGATTGATATTTATATGGTATTGTGATTTCTAACACTGGTTTTATATTTGGATTATGTTTGGTTTGGATTGATTTTTGTAGTGTTGCATATCTCTGTGAACAAGGTTATTGCATGATGATTCTACTCTGTTTTACAGTATATTAGAAACTGTTGTATAAAGTTTTTTGGTACTTGCAATATTTTAGCCCATTATGTGTTTTTTGCATCCTCCTACACCCTCTGTACCAGCGTTTTTTGCTACCCTGCTGCTTACTATTGGGAACCCGTACAACGTCATGAGAGGGGCCCAGTCGTTACACTGGTGGCAGCGGAACTTATAGTTTAGATTTTTAAAATCTGGTGCAGAGATGGAGGTTGGAGACTCTGAGGCTGAAGCTGGGAGTTCTAATACTCTGGCGATTTTTAGGTAGCGATACCCCATCCAGTGTTTATGCCTGACACCTTTAATGGGACTGGGGCGTGCCTGGGCAGATTGGGCTGAGCAGTCTGAGTTTAGCAGCTGACATAAATAATTGGAATGAACAACTTAAATTAAAGTTTATGGCACTGCTAATTACAGGCCGCATGGGAAATCTGAAGGGCTATCTGACGGCGAAGCACAAGTATTTAACCCCTCAGGCTAGTGAGGAATGTTGTCGCATTGAACTACAGAGTTGTGGCGGCGAGAGAAAGAAAGTGTTAGAGAATTTGGCAGTAGTATCAGATGTTTGATTAAGGCTTACCCTGGGGCAGATCTTTGAACCGAGATTATTGCTTGTGATCATTTAATTGCACATGTGGGTAGTGCAGAACTCCAAATACAGCTACATGATGCAAAGCCACAGCTTGGAAAAAGCTATTAATTTGGCCTCTGAATTGGAGACAATCCGGGAACTTGAAAAAGTGTACTATAGCCCCCCTAGTGGTGTTAGAGTTTCCACCATGAAAACACCTGAAGTAGAAACCACCATAGAAAGAATATTGGGTGTGGTAGAAGGGTTGCAGAAGAGGTTTTCCAACTTAAAGCAAATAGTAGAGGAGGACCAAAGAGTTTAGACCACCTTGTCAGCAGGAGAGAAGGTGGGAACTAGTGGCCCATAGACACGATATGAGGGACAGACAGTGCTGGAATTGTGGTAGCTGGAGACATTTAAACAGAAACTGCCCTGAACCAACAGAAAACTAGAGAGGGCAGGAAAAGTTGGTCATAAATTGTGCTATGAAATAGCCTGAAGTACATTGTTCTTCGTTTACTGTAGGTAATGAGATTTTTTGGAAGGTAAACATAATGGGGTTCCTTGTCAGTTTCTGGTTGATACTGGGGCACAAGTTTCTTTTTACTGAGTGACACGCTTTTTAAATCTTATTTCACTGAGGGCCAAGCTGACTAGGTATGAAGGATGTGTCAAGACAGCTAATAATGGGTGTTGGATATTTGTGGCTGGTGGAGTGTGACTTTGAACGACTTAAGTTATCCCATGAATTCTTGATAGCTCAGTAATGCTAATGCACCCGCCCTCCTGGGAATAGATTTTTTGTCTAGTCATGGTGCTCAAATTAACTTGGGGACATAAGACTTGCATTGATGAACAGAACTTTCCATCTGGTACAAAAATACAATGAGAATGGAGTGAGGCAGGTCTTTGTTAAGGAAGATGTTACTGAGCTGGTGTGAAAGGGTCCTTAGCACCAGGACATGGAGGGGTTAGTCGAGACCAGCTGGAAGCATTCATAGAGAGGTATGGATTGTGTGGTGCCCATTACTATTGTTAACACTGACTGGGACAGATGCCAGTTCGAGTAGCCAACTTAATGAATGAACCGGTTAATGAGGGGCACGATTATTGCTGAGCTTACTACTAATGTTGCTGTGGTACAGTCTAATAGTGTTGGGAGAGATGGGTCTTATAATGACATGGATGAACTATTTCAAGAACTGGGACTACACACAATAGGGAACTGCAAAAATACCGTTCAGTATTTAGTTCAGGTGTTGATGATCTGGGCAAACCGCTCTCTGCTACCATCAAATTAATACAGGGTCTGCCCGTCCTGTTCGGCTGCCACCGCAAAGGGTGCCCAGTGCATTATCAAGAAGTGACCATTCACCTGCAGGCGATGCTGGATGACAACCCTCCCACAGTCCCTGGGCTGCCCCAGTAGTGCTGTTAAGAAAAAAAGATGGAACACTCAGATTCTGCGTGGACTACAGGAAGCTGAACGAGTTAACAGTGAAGGATGCTTACCCCCTGCCTCAAATAGATGATGCGCTGGCAGGGGCACAATGGTTTTCCATGTTGGATTTAGCCAGCGGCTACTGGCTGCTTTCTCCACAAAATATGAACTTTACGAGTTTAATGTCCTGCCATTTGGCCTGTGCAATGCGCCAAGCACATTCCAGCATTTGATGGAATTTGTATTAATGGATGTACAATGGACTAAATGTCTTGTCTATTTAGATGACATTATTGTGTTCGGTAAAACTTTTGAGGAACACCTGAGTAGGCTGGGAGAGGTTTTCCGGTGTTTGGGTCAGGCCAACTTAAAAGTAAAGCCAAACAAATGCCAGCTGTTTGCCCGCAGTGTCCAATATCTTGGACATGTTATTTCTAGAGAAGAGATTGCAGCCGACCCTAGTAAGGTGGAAACAATTAAGACCTGGCCGGCCCCGCGGACAACGACAGAGGTGAGAAGCTTTATCGGGCTATATTATCATCGCTTTGTGGAAGACTTTGCTAGCAAAGCCTGTCCCCTACATCAGTTGATGTATAAAGGTGTAAAGTTTGAATGGAGTGATGAATGTCAACAAGCCTTTGAAACTTTGAAGCAAGGTCTGATTTGTTCCCCTATTCTGGCCTACCCAGAAATTAGTAAGCGGTTAATTTTGGATACAGATGCCAGCAATGTAGGTATTGGGGTGGTGCTGTCTCAAAGCTGATGAGCGAGGTAGAGAGTTGTAGCTTATGCCAGCCCTGCACTAACAAAACAAGAAGCGCAACTATGCCACCACCAAGAAGGAGCTGTTAGCGGTGTGGTAGCTTTCTGTGAACACTTCCTACTGGGGCGAGAGTTCACCTTGCGGACAGACCACAGCTCTCTCCGATGGCTTCATAACTTCCAGTGAGCGGAAGGTGGCCAAAACATTTGGCACTCTTCCAATATGAACCGATTCATCGTCCTGGCTGCTCCACAATAATGCAGATGCATTGTCCCGGCGTCCGGTGGACATGATCGCTGCACCGGTAAATGTGATTGCTGGTTCCACGCGCCAACCCTGCGGTCCTGCTGGTTCCACGCCGCTAACCCTGCCGGTCCTGCTGGTTCCACGCGCTCACCCTGCGGTCCTGCTGGTTCCACGACGCCACCCTGCGGTCCCGCTGGTTCCACACTCACCCTGCCGGTCCTGCTGGTTCCACGCACGCTCACCCTGCGGTCCTGCTGGTTCCACGCCGCTCACCCTGCCGGTCCTGCTGGTTCCACGCACGCTAACCCTGCCGGTCCTGCTGGTTCCACGCACTCCAACCCTGCTGGTCCTGCTGGTTCCACGCACGCTCACCCTGCCGGTCCTGCTGGTTCCACGCACCCAACCCTGCCGTCCTGCTGGTTCCACGCCACACCCTGCCGGTCCTGCTGGTTCCACGCCGCGCTCACCCTGCCGGTCCTGCTGGTTCCACGCCGCGCTCACCCTGCCGGTCCTGCTGGTTCCACGCACTCCAACCCTGCCGGTCCTGCTGGTTCCCACGCACGCTAACCCTGCCGGTCCTGCTGGTTCCACGACGCCAACATGCGGTCCTGCTGGTTCCACGCTCACCCTGCCGGTCCTGCTGGTTCCATGCATGCTCACCCTGCCGGTCCTGCTCTTTCTCAGGGGGCAACAATGGTCCCAGATGAACTAGGGCCGGCGACCCCCGGTTTGACAGCGTTACGTTCTTGAATGGTTCAAACAACATGGATGAAGAACCCTGATAACCTTGTTGGCAACATGCAAAAAGTGACAATGTTTGACATGAACTATTTGTAAATGCGGGACATAATTAAAAAAGAAAGAGGGGAGTAGTGTAATGTCCAATGGCTGCATGTGGATAAATGTGTTAACAAGCTGATAATTGATTGTGGGGGGTTAAAGGGTGTCTTAGCTAGGTGTGGCAGAGGAGAAACGAGAGTCAAACAGTTGAGCAAAAGAGCAGGCAGGGGAGAGAGGATAGCTCCCGCCGTAAAACTGAACTGCAGCCGACACAGCGACTCCGATGGCGGAAGCTGTGGAGTAAACGGGCGGATTTTCTCAAAAGATCAGCTGTCCGTCTGTCTGTAAGTACATCCCCTTTAGATTTTACCTGCAGTGTTTTAAACCTTTTAGTAATATCGTGTATGTAACAGGGCGAGGTGCCCTGTACATTGATTTGTGTATTTATTTTTAGAACAGGGTTTCCCCTCCGCCCTGTGTTATTTTGTATTTGTTTATTATGATTTATTTATTGTATTTATGTGACGGCGCATCCCGTGTTATTGTGTTTTATATTTGTCAATGAGCGCTGTATGTTTTGTTATTGTTTATTTGTATTTATGTATTGATGGCGTGGCGAATGTTTTTTTTTTTTATTTCATACTGTTTGGTAGTGTGGATGGGAAGCCCCATCCACTATTATAAAACCTCGTGCAGAAGGTTGGCCATCTCCCGAATTAATTAAGTGATTTAATTTGTTGCTAATCGAGATGGTCACCTGCATAAAAGCCTGCAGCTTGCTGCACTCATGGTGGGTGTTAGAGCGGATATATATATATATATATATATATATATATATATATATATATATATATATATACACTACCGGTCAAAAAGTTTTAGAACACCTCCATTTCTCCAGTTTTTTATTGAAATTTACGCAGTTTAATGTCTCAATGTACTCTGAAATTAAAGCATAGAACAAATAAAACAATTGGAGATAAAAAAGAAATCATGGAATCGTTTTGTTTAACAAAATTTAATCTAAATTTTGACTCATCAAAGTAGCCACCTTTTGCAGATATAACAGCGAACACACTTTCATTGGCATTCTTTCTACAATGGAAATCAAATATTGTTCGGAAAGTTCTTCCCAACACTGTTGCAGAAGTTCCCACAAATGTGTTGCACTTGTAGGTTGCTTTGCTTTCACCCTTCTGTCCAGTTCATCCCAAACCAGCTCGATGGGGTTTAAGTCTGGAGACTGTGCTGGCCATTCCATGATTTGAAGCCTACCGTCTTGTTCTTTTCTTCTAATGTAGTTCTGACATAGCCTGGAGGTATATTTTGGGTCATTATCTTGCTGTGGGATGAACCCCTGACCAACTAGGCGTATACCAGAGGGTATTGCATGGCGCTGCAAAATGCTGTGGTAGCAGTTTTGGTTCAGGGTGCCACTCACTCTGTGCAAGTCGCCGACTCTGGATCCAGCAAAGAGCCCCAGACCATCGTTTCCTCCTCCATGTTTGACAGTTGGTGTCACACACCGAGGGAACCATCCTTTAAGCCTACTCGACGGTACAAAAAACCCTAGCGTGATGAACTGAAGATTTCAAATTTTGATTCATCGGTCCATAAGACCTTCTTCCAGTCTTCAGTAGTCCACTGGCGGTGCTTCATGGCCCAGGCAAGCCTTTTTCTGATTTTGCCATCTTAGCAATGGCTTTTTTTACTGCCACTCGACCTGTCAAACCTGCAGCTCAAGTCTTCTCTTCACAGTTGAAACTGAGACTTGCTTACTTCGACCAGTGTTAAGCTGTGCTTGAAGCTGTTGTCCTGTGAGCCGCCTATCCGCGCAAGCTGTTGACTCTCAGAAACTTGTCTTCTGATTCTGTTGTGGCTTTGGGTCTGCCAGACCTCTTCCTGTCAGAGTTTCCTCCAGTTTCCAAGTGCCTTTTGATGGTGTAGGAAACTGTACTCACTGACACCTTGGCTTTCTTTGCAATTTCTCTAAAGGAAAGACCTACACTTTTTTTAAGGGTTATAATGGTCTGTCTGTCTTCCTTTTGTTAATTGCCTTTTTCTCGCCATTATGTGAGCTATATACTACTTCCTGCAGTACAATACTGTCCAAATAATGCTTAAGAGGGTGTAGTAACACAGTCTGTTCCAACACTGCTTTTATACAGACAGAGGGTTTGTAAGTAATCAACAAAAGTTGGGACACCTGTAGGAATTGTTAGCATCAACTTTCAAGGCTTAATTTACTTCCATTGCTGCAGAACAGCTGTAAGTTGTTAACCCATTACTTGTTCCCTGAAAAAGGCCTTTTTGTATAACTCTGAAATGTACATTATTTTTCAGTTTTTGGTAACTTAAACTTTTTTTTTTTTAAATGGCAGTTTACCGCTTACCTTTGTACCATTTCAGGTTATTCACTGGACTTGAACTGCTTAAATTTCAATAAAACTGGAAAAAAAAATGGGGATGTTCTAAAACTTTTGACCGGTAGTGTGTGTGTGTGTATATATATATATATATATATACAGTATATTGTGAGCAGGGGAGGGTTAAATTCCTCCCTGCTGAAGAAAAAAATGTGAAAATGCACATGGGTTTAATTTAATTGTTTTGTTTAATTATATTTGTTAATTGTTTTATTAATTATCCCCTGCACCTGGTGATCATTGTAAATTAGAGCCAGGTGCAGGGTATTTAAAGGAAGCAGACAGTCTGTTCAGGGCTGGTGTGTATAGAAAGCCCGCTTGTTAGTGTGCTCAAGCGTATAAAAGACAAAGGTAAAACCTTTTTTGTGTTTTGTTTGATTGTTTGGTTGGTTTAACAGGTAAACAGCTTAGCTGTCCTGTTTTTTACTTTAGGTTCCTGTCTGTGGTAGTCAGTGCTCGTATAGAGCTAGGTTTTTGTTTTCTGTTTTGTTTAGGGCGAAACGAACCCGAGCCGTAAGCCGTTTACTATATATATATATATATATAACACTATGTAACACAATTTTTTTTTGTTCCTGGGTAGTAAGTGTTATTTCCTAATTGCTTATGCCTCAAAAGTATAGAAAATGGCTATTATTCCCCACAAACTTTGCTTTTGTGACCAGGACAGTGATATTAAATAAAAGCTAGGTTCTAGATAGTGGTGGGGTATCTATTAACAGTGTTATGTTAACTACAACAACGTTCTACATACTGTTTCATTTGGGTAGGGGAGGAGCTGAATAGTAAGATACAGAGACTGTCGATTACAGGGATTTTTTTAATGCACTTTAATAGTTGTGTAATATTGGTTAATAATTATATCTGTGTGGAGATTGATATTTACATGGTATTGTGATTTCTAACACTGTGGCTTTATATTTGGATTGTGTTTGGTTTGGATTGATTTTGTAGTGTTGCACATAACATTATTATTCTCTGTGAACAAGGTTATTGCATGATGATCTACTCTCTGTGTTGTGATTTCCCTGACCCGTTGTACAGTATATTAGAAACTGTTGTATAAAGTTTTGGTATTTGCAATATTTTACCAGCATTGTGTGTTTTTGTTTGCATCCTCCTACACCTCTGTACCAGCCAGACCTCACTGGTTAAAGGTGGTGGCAGTGTTTTCGCTACCCTGCTGTTTACTATTGGGAACCCGTGCGGCGTCATGAGAGGGGCGGTCGTTACATGCGCATCGCTTCGAATATCTGGGCCGTTGTTTATCTACTCTGATTAGCAATGTAGAATGGTTGAAATGTAGCTTAAATGTATAAAAATAAATTTTATTTTCTTCCCCCCCCCTACTCTAGTAGTTTAGTCCATAGGTGGGGTTAACTAGAAGACTATAGGGTATATATCTTAATGTCAGAATAACATACTGGGATAGCAGGGTATCTGAGTGATAACAATGTATCTCTATGGTCTGGATTATTTATTTTCCTTGCTCTGTGCCTTCCACCTGTTGATAGCCAAAATAAAGCTGCACTATTACACCAGCCATGTACTAGTTTCAGTTTTACTGTGCTGTTTTCCTCCTTAATGTTATAGTATTGTAAATAAACAACGGAGTCCTTAAATTATATGTTAATTTCAATATTTGTCACTTCAAAATGGTGCCATTTTGGAGCAAATGCAGATCTGTGTCAACTCTCCCTTATCTTCCCCAGACAACTCCCGTATTTTGCTCAAAACTCTACTGTTAAACACCTTTGTCAGCAACCTTTAATTTCTGCAAAAGTCAAGTACGGTCTGTGGTTACTGCAATCCCTGTCTGTACATAGCAGGGTTTAGGACCCAGGGGAGCCCTGTGACAGGCATCCATTCAGTGCGCAGGCAAGTTCACACACTTGACTATCAAGCCCTCCTGGTTTAAAAAAAAAAAAAAAGCATTGATGCAAATGTCAAGCTTCTTGCACAACAACATATTCTCACATAATCCCTAAGCAACATTGGAAAAAGACATACTCTGTAAACTATGCAGGACTGATTTTAACGGTGGGACATGGGAACAAGAATGATGTTTGAGGTAAACTCATTGCCAAAGGAAAAACTTAGATTAAGAAAGTTACATATGCAGAAATATTTACATGTTGTGACTAGTTCAGAACATCTGTAGTAGACATGTTCCCAGACTCAGTCTGGGTTGCAAAAGTATTCTGCAGGAAAGTCTAAAAGTCACCACGAATAGTGAAAGCGTTTCTATTACAATTTCAGCATCAACATTGCTTTAGAAATTCAGATTGATTGATAACAAGTGTTTATATGCAGAAATAGTGTGTTCATTTAAAATAGAAGATAGTTGACAATGAAATGTTATTCACAGTGGTATTATTGATCTGCCACATATGTGCAGTGTAAGAATAACATTGCAATACCATGTTGTGTGTTTTGGCTTTTGAAATATTTTTTTTTATGATGGACTGTGGCAAAGAGGTGAGTGAATACAGGTGCGTGCACTGCAGAGTGGATACAAAACTGACAGACAATGATTTCCAGGTGCAAGGGTGTTTATTGGTTTATTTAACAATGTCCAGAGCCTTATGGCGAACACCTGTAAATAATAATGATGAAGTGATACAGCGGCGTGTATCACTTGGTAATTGTAATCCCCGGGTTTGACCCGTAACCAAAAGTCCAGTTTCGTACACCCACACTAAACACAGAACACAAACACAGTTTCAGTGAATAGGTGCTAGTGGTGTAATACAGTTTTCCGTGAACGCAGGGGTGAAAGTGATGTCTGGGTTGATGCTGGCTTGCGCTACAGCTCCGGATCATGTTATTGGTAGTCTAGTTTAAGACAGACAGACAGTTACAACAAACACTAACAAACACAAGACAAAACTCACGGTTTTCAGCAAATAAACACAGGCTCCTTTGTAGGTTGTATCTAACAATTTACCATGGAACAGATCACATACACTATGACCCCTATATACTCTCCCCATTTTACTGTATTGTACTGAAGTTAACTTTGTTATAATCTATTATATTCAGAATGTGTAACTTTATAGCTCAGTTCAGCAGTGTGTATTACTTTGAAGAAAACCCATAGACCCTGTGACAGAGATCGAATGACTCTTGGTGTTAGATCTCCCTCTCGACCTGTGAGGGCACGGTGCAAGAGGAACAGAGTACCATAATTAAATGGCACGACAATTTATTCCGTGGGGTAGGTGGAAGTCGGTCATTTAGGAACGGGCGAAGCTACGGCACCCAAGCTCATTGACCCAGACGGTGGCGGCGGGCATCCGAGGACTGGAGGAGCGGATGCGCTCGTTAACCTCGGGGTCATGGGCGAGGGTATAAATAGGGGGCATGGCTTGAGTGATCTGTTCCTTTGTAGATGGTTAAGCAAATAAACCTAGAAGGAGCCCGTGAACTTGAAACTAAGAAACCGTGAGTGTTCGCTGTATTCGTCTGTTTTGTAACACTGTCTGTTTTGTGTTGTTTGTCGTTTAAGAGTACTAGCACAATCCGGAGCTGTAGCCGTTGGCCAGCATTAACCCGGACTTCAGCACTCACTTCTTTCACTTCAGGACTGTCTTTTCACCACGAGCACCTAATTCACACACTGTAGAAAACTGTGTCTGTGTTTGTGTTTTTGTGTGGGTGAGGAAAAACTGGACTTTTTGGTTCTGGGTCAAACCCGTAGGATCTGTATAAACGGAGGATACACCCGCTGTACCACTTCCAACAGTATTATTATTTACAGGTTGTTGCCATAAGGCTCTGGACATTATAAACAATAATAAACACCCTTGCACCTGTACCATATACGTTTCTGTGTGATTTATTCCGCTCTGCACTGCACTCACCTGCACGTAGTTACCACTTTGCCACAACCCATAAACAAACCATAGCATTACCAGCCATGGAAACACAATGGACTTGACCTAAAGATTGCACAATGGTCCTCATACAGTAGCAGACTTGTTTTTTTAATGACACAATGGTACTTCAATAGAGTACCAGTGGGTATTGGTTCATTCCATTGTGGTACCTTTTGTAATGTCAAAATATGACCTTTTTATGTCAAAATATGACCTTTGTATTTAATCATATCCTGATGTAACTATCACTGACACTGTTATCTGCTGTATTATTGAATTGTATTTTGTCACACTTGTACTTGCTTGAACCAAAGTCATTGTATTTATCTTGCTCTTAATTGTATTATTACTTGCACTGTGATACTTGAAATGTATTTGCTTACGATTGTAAGTCGCCCTGGATAAGGGCGTCTGCTAAGAAATAAATAATAATTTTACCACTCTGGTTAAATTCTATATCAATTGCTGATCCAAATGAATCGGTTTTCTGTTACCTCATGTAAAGCAGCACATGAGCATTGCCTTGCTGCTACACTGTCTTTTCATTGTCTGACTCACTCTTCGAGACAGACAGATACTGTAACTGGAAGATAGATTCTGCAAAAATATTGCAGGTTTTATGTAACTGAGAAAAGACACATCTGACAAAATACAATGGTTTCTCTTACATTTCTGGTGGTGATTCACTCAGTTTATTGAACCCGCTCTGTAGATAAACCAATGAAAGATTAATGGGAAGAATGAGAAGAAAGTCAGGACAATCTGAGCAAAGCATTCACTATAGACTCACCCACCTCAGTGAAAGGAGACTGATCAAACTGACTGGATTTCAAACAGGGGATTTAGATCATTTCTGTCAGCCTGCTGTTAAGAGCCAGGAATGCAATGAACTTAGGTTTCCATTCAAATTATAAGGTGGTGTGGGGGTATTCTGTTAAAAGGATTACTATTTAGGGAACTTATTTTTCAGAATGGTCTTTTAATTCAGAATCAGTTGTGTACACTGGTAAGGGAAATTATTTTGCATTAGAAACCTCAAAATGTTCACCCACTATCAGGAAGCTGCATTGCACGGTGCTACCAAACAGTAGTTGACCACAACACTTTTTGTTTGATGGAACTAGCTTAAAAATAGCAGAAAGGAAGGAAGACAAAACATGAAACGGGTAAATACACCTGATAATTAAGTTTATACACCCGTAATAAAACCCACTATTTACAAGGCATTACCTTGGTAGTTGACCTTGATCAACTACCATTCGGGATGAATACCTTCTAATCAGGATGCTATTGCTCCAGTAATACTTAGTAAACAAAACAAATCCAGAAAGGGTGTCAATGCACAAAAACTAACCTTACAGTTCCTAAGAGAAATGTCAGTCAATGCAGAATTGTTTGCATGAACATATGGGCAATGTATGTTTTTTTTTTCTTTAAAGGCTAAAACCCAAAAACGATTACATATGTTTGTAAGGAAAATCGTAATGGTGGTAAACCATGGTACTCATGTTTACTGATTGTTTTATGGTCATGGTGTAAAAAAAGGCCATAATCTTACATAATGAATATGAATATACTTTGGCTGTGGGATCATATTTCAGGCATACTCTTGCAATGGATAACTATGGTGAAAGATAGCCAGATCAGGGTTGACCATATTAATAGTTTATAGAAAGTGAAAAACATCTGTCCCCTGTCCCTAATAAAGGACATCTCCACTGTGCACAGCTGCTTTAGTGAAACAGGAAAGGATATGTTAAACATCAGATCTGCATTGGTGATTAACACTAAGCAGACTGTCATCCATCACTATAGAACATTCAATAGTGCAAAATGTATAAATACTGACAGAAACATAATAAATTCAATGACAAACATTTTTGACGAAGTATTTTGAACTGAAAACACTGAAAAAATGCTTCTAGTCAAAAAGTTTGTCTTGAATGTATTCAATTTCTTGCAATATTTATAAATATATAAAAATATATTTGCTCAAATGCTGGTCTTTTCTCCAATAAAAATGTTAGCTTTTAGTTTTGCACTTTAGCATTGTGAGAATAAGGATACTGTAACACTTAATGATAAGAACATCAGAAAAGCCATTCATCCCTGTGACAGGACTGACACAGAGGCAGGTACTTATGGGGTTGAAAGCGCTGGTGCTCACCTGTTTATTTCAATAAAATAAACAAAACAACCCCATCCATGCTGCCAAACAATAACAAACAAAACACTTGTTTTAAATAAACACAAAATACATTAAAATCAAACCACAACAACAACACCACCCATTCCCAAACAATACATTTCCTTTTTTTAAATGTTAACTATGAGGTTCGGGGCGGCGTGGAGCTGGGGGGGGCGCTAATCTTCTAATCTTTCAATTTTCTAATCTCCCGTTAATTAGTATCTATTTACTATTTAAGACCTGATCACCTGCACCTTTTCTGTCTAGTGTTTCGTTTTTTTTTTGTAGCAAGCGCTCAGACGCAGCTGTCGTTCGTGCTTCACCGCTAATATCTAAACTTAAGTTGCCTCGCTCACGCAGGTCGTTTCTCTGCACATCGCTGCCAAGATATTATCAATCATTTTCTTACCTGCTCAGGTGATTTTTTTTCATTCAGCTTCTCTTTCGGCTCCAAGAGCTCCAACGTTACTCTTTCCTGTTCCATCCGGTCTCCACCTCGGCATCATAGCCGTCCAAAGCGCAGCTTCATTACTCAACTTGTCTGCAACTTTTATCAGAAAGTCTGGTCCTCCGTTAAACTTCCAAGCTCCTTCGACATGACATCGTCATTTCCGTTGTCTCTTGATTGCCTTACCTTAGCTCTATTTAATTCTACCCGCAAGTTTTGTCGGCAATCCTTCTTTACTCCTCGCTTGCAATCAGGCGCCCCCCCCCCCTCTCCCACTGAGCCAGCACAATTACCGTTTCATCAGAAGATCCTGCCTGGACCCTCCATCAGCTACGTTCAACCTTTTAAAGACGTATCCAGCCCATTCTAAACTCAATTTTAACTGGTGGCGAAACAGTGACTCGATTGGTCACAACATTCTCCAACTACACTATTGTACTGTAACTTTTCCACCGGCCTCACAGACTATGGTTACCACGACAACGCCCTTATTGAGAGACTGCGGGGGTGGTAAGTTGTCATAGTGACCAGGCAGCTTCATCAGGCTCTGCGTGCTCTGCGCCTCAGCACTGCAATCTTCCGCTTCCTATTGCTGCACTTTCACAACTGGCGGAGGCGAATTCAACGCACCTAACTATAACATCTAAATATTATGTTAACTTATTTATATTCATGACTATCTGTCCTAAACATGTCTAGAATATTTATTATTCAAATCTAAAGGAATAAGCAAATGTTGTTCTACATAGACAAGGATTTTAATCGTAATAACTTCATAGATTCTACCCTGATTCACTCAAGTCAATGATGTAATTCCAATCATAACCTCTGGATGGCAATATAATACCACAAGCTCTCTCTCTATACATTAAACAAGTTTGGTTTCGCTGCAAAGCTCGGACACTACAGCTTTTCTATCTATTCCCGCAGTTATCACTTCCGGATGGATTCTCAGGAGTTCCCCTCCTGCCTCATCCTCTGTCTATCTATATCAAATGACATTCTTCAATTTCAACTCTTGCCCCCCCTCCCCCCGCCTTTTGAGGCGGACTGCTCCCGACCAAATCAATAGATTTTTCAACAGCCTCAGAGCAGCGGATTCTTCATCCTCTTAGGTTCTACAGCGGCCTCAGCTCTATGTATTCTCCATCTCTGGCTTCATCTAAATCACTTTAACTCACAGTCCAATATCCACCGCATTCAGCAGATGTCTGTGCTCTACAGCAGATCATCACACTACCGATGGCAATCCACCATTCACTATTACAGATCCCTGCTTCAGCAGATATCTGCGTTCTGCAGCAGACCAACACGCCTACCAATGGCAGTCCACCATTCACAATAACAGATCACTGCTTCAGCAGATCTCTCTCTCTCTCTCTCTCTCTCTCTCTCTCTGCAGCAGACCACCGCTCATTATTGACAGCACTTCTTTGTTTACTTCCCTCAGATCTCTGCACCGTTCAGCAGATCCCGTCCTCTACTGTTAACTGCTCCTCACTGCAGCAGATCTCTGCTCCCTCTTCAGATCTACTCACTGTTATAGCATGCAAGTTGCTTTAGTTCACAGTCTAAATCTGTACCTGCACTACCCAGATCTTCCAACGCTTCGCTTTCCTCCAATACAGAGATCGTGGAAGCATTCCCCTCGCAGTCAAGGCTAATGCTAATCCCCATCTAATCAAAAATACGAGGTGCTTGTCTTTCTCAGCAATCTATTCATATGTCCACACATCCTCTCAAATATTACAGCATTAATACATGGTGAGAGACGCGGTGAGACTGGAAATCTGTCTTGTTTATGAGTTAAGGAGTTCCACTCTAGGAGAATAACTGGAGTTGTGAAACCCAGTCTCTCAATGTGAGTTCACCTTTTCCATTTCAAGCAGACATGATAGTAGCAGACCGCAGATCGATCCCAGATTAACTGACACATAGGATAGTCAACATCTCATCTCTGCCCTCCATTCCAGAAAATGGAGCACGGCGCTGCTGAGCTTCCCCCAGCAGTCGATTTACACATGTTCGTTTCAGTTCCAGCTGCTTCCTCAACTGTCAGTTCCAGCTCCCCTTCGGCCTCCACTTTCAATTCAAGTTCCATCGACTGGTCCGTCTGCTGCGTGCCCCCCCCAAATTCACCAGCTTCACCAGCTGTCATTTGACTGAATCATACTCTCAGTAACCTCCTTCAATCTGCTCAGCATTTCATATCTGCAGCTCTCCCTCCTTCGACAGCTTCATATTGTACAGCTTGGTCAGTGTTTTAAACGTTCTGTGCCAGAATCGATTCATCCTATTCCTTCAAATCAAACCAGATCATGGCTTTCATCGTCCAGCTAGGGTTTTTCTTCCCCCATTCTTCTCCATACCAGTAGTTTGTCTGACTCTTCGCGGAATCTTCAAAGTCCCCCTGCTGCACCTTCCCGCCTGCCCATATCAACAGACATTCTCTTTCACTCATCTCTACTCTTGAAAGTTTGCTTGTCCCCTCACGAAGATCTCCTCATGGAACCATCTGCCTAACAGCTGATTCTTAAGAGCCTTCCCCTCTGCCTCACCTTCCGGCTGTCCGCATCAATGACCATTCTCAGTTTGCTCATTCTACTCTTCTGAAACGCCACTTCTCCCCATACAAGGATCTACCTATGGAGATCATCTGCATCTGAGCCCTCTTCGGTCTCCTTAGGAGCTCAGAATCCACAGTTCTAATTTACTCCATCATTCAGTCGTGTACCTCAGACGGATCCATTTTCAGCGCAGTCAGTTAATTCAGCTGTCAAGCAGATTCCCCTATCTGCCCCTTATTTTTCAACGTCAAGGTATCTCATCTGCTTCTCGGCCTTCTTGCTTCCTCAGAAGCTCAGAATTCACAGTTCCTTCAGCTTTAAGCTTCCATGCAGCGACGTAAAGATCTCCTAATTAGCCAACCTCTCCACTCTCCTTTTTCTAGAGCAGGCCTCCCTCTCAGCTGTATTCTCCCCATTCATTTTAGTATAGGTTGCAGCTACCTCAGCTGCGAGAGCCAGCATCAACCACAGTCTGATCAAGACCATGGGCCGCTGGTCCTCTTCCGCAGTAGATTATTACGCTCAGAACTCTCGCAGTTTCTTCTGCTTCTGATTTTCGCTTCACCATTGGGGGGCTACCTCCAAGAGGGATCAATTTCAACTAATCTGGTTAGGGGTTTTTTTTCCTGTCCACTGAGAGTCCCCTATCTGCCCCTTTCATCAAATTTATCTCCCCAGTCTGAAGAACCCCCCCCCTGGACCCTCGGTTCATTTTATTCCTCATGTGCTCTTGTTTCACTCATGGTGTGGTTCTCAACCCACCTTCCACCCTCCTTGGGGCAAGTGAGGCTCCCTCTCCTACTTCACCCCCCTCATTGGCATTTCTCTTACCTCCAGGGATCACTGTCACTGGATTCCAACCTAACTTGCCTCCAGGCGGGCCTCCCCCCCATCTCATTCCAGGCACAGCCCCTCTGCTGCGAGGGCAACATCACTCACAGCCTTCTTCACTGTGTCAGAGTCCAGACTACACAATGTTTCTTCATTTCAAGGTCCCGTGCAGCGACAAAAGATCTCTAATCAGCCCACCTCTCAGAAGCCTTTCTGGAGCAGGCTCCCTCCTCAGCTGTATTCTCCCATTCATTTCGGGTAGGTGCCTTCACCTCAGCTGCAAGATCCAGCATCAACCACAGTCTGATCAAGACCATCCTGTTCCGCTGGTCCTCTTCCGGATGTAGATTATTACGCCCATTCATCTCCTCCGATATATCCTGTTGCAGCCCCTTTAAAATCGACAGCGCATGCCCCAGTCGGTGGGGCTACCTGTTCTACTAACTGGGCCACCAGAGGTTTTCCTAATCTGCCACCCCAGGGTTTTTTTCCTCTCCACTGAGCGGCAGGTATACACATAGTCACATCCCACTAACAAATTTACTAATCTCCCTCTGTTATTCCTGTTTTAAGATTCTGGTCTTTTGTGTATGTTTTATGCGTTGGCATGTGCCTCTTGTTTGTCTCCTCCTGTGGGAGTTTCGTGAAGTGCCTCAGGTCCATCCTTTGGGGGGGCAAGTGAGGCTCACTTCCCGACCTCAGGGCTAGGCAGCCGCCTCCCTTACCTTCAGGGGTTCTCACACCGTGTGAGTCAGAGCGACCCCGGCCAAACTCTGTTCTGTCGCAGCTCCTGCGCTCATCTCACTCGAGGCTCTCTTCTATTCTGCCTCTCTTCAGGGCGTGGTCACTGTGTTGCGAGTCCTATACTAACCTCAATGCTTTGTCCTTATTTCAGGTCCCAGGCAGCGTGATGTCTCGGCCAATCAGGGGTTTTACGAGCGCCCCTTACAGAAGCCTCAGATGCTGGGTACCTCTCTCATCTCCCGAGGGGCGGCTTTCCAAGTCATAACCCTCATATGTGTTTTCAGGTTGCCGGGTCCTCCGCCCCTGGGATGTCGACAGCGTCGGCCCCAGTCGGTGACCTCTTTTCTATCCTGTTCCGGTTGCCGGGTCCTCCGCCCCTGGGATGTCGACAGCGTCGGCCCCAGTCGGTGACCTCTTTTCTATCCTGTTTCGGTTGCCGGGTCCTCCGCCCCTGGGATGTCGACAGCGTCGGCCCCAGTCGGTGACCACATTCTGTCCTACTAACTGCTCCTTGCTGCTTCTTCTGCCTTATCCTTCCCCCCCAGCTCACGCCCAGTGAAAAAAAAATAAAAAATCATAATACACTATTTACAATATCATTTACACACAATACATTTAACACAAGCAGGGCTTTTGCCCTACTAACTATGTGCAGGGCTGATCACCTGCCCCTTTTCCCATTAATGTTGGACCGGTTTAGAATCCTCCTTACCAGAATTTCTCCAGTTGTATTAAAATTGGACAGAGAAACTGTTTGAAAACTAGTTTTTAAATGAAATGTATGAGGTCTGGTCTTTCATGCTCATGCTTAGAATTGACACCATAATTTCAAGTTCCTCAGCAAAAGATAAATAAGTTAACGGACCCCGGCCACCACTATATTTTATTATTTACATCATCTCATTTACATAAAATCTTTCTGGACACTATAGGAACTTTCATTATGAATTCAAATTTGTATGAATGTATATATGAATAGGGGAAGGATATCATCTCCAAGAATATAGTAAGTTCTAAGCCTCATAATGTGTTTGTACAATTCAGACACAAGTGTGGGTCACAGTGTGGTACAATCTGAGACACCTTTTACTGGTTGACAGAAATATACTCCTTGAACACTCTGACATAATTTAAAATGAAGGAAAATGAAGGCCTCTTTTCTAAAACCAGGAAAAGAAAAAATCCTCAGTCCCAGGTTAAGGTCTGTGGCAATGACAGTTCAAAATCTGGGACAAAATTTGCTCCTTGCATTAGCACTTCTGCCTTGTTTTAAGACTATTGGTTGTGGGGGGACAATAAAAAAAAAATAAAAAACATTATACATTTTACCTATCATTTACAAAATACATTTGTTTCAAGCAATAGTAACTTTTGCCCTGCCCCTAGTAGCAATATAAGGTCTCTTCTGCCATTATAGAAACACATGTTGGTTTAGAATAGCAACAATCTTACTCAGAATTTAGTAAATAAATATTGTTAGTATTAAAATTGGACAGAAAGTCTTGGGTTTGAAAAAATTATCTAGTTTTAAATGTTCCAACCCTGAAATTCATCATTCCTAGGGGGAACTTTCATGGGATGTCTTTCTCATTAACATAATTGTAAGTATTTAAAGAGCAGACAAATACATGCATAAGTTAAACAGGCAATGATGTCTCACATCAGTCAACTTTAATATTTACATAAGACATGTGAGAAAATTTTGGAAAATGGTCTCACATCACTTTTGGAATGTCTGTATTTATATGTATATTTAAGGATATCAAAAGTAGAGCCTTTCACATGACGCCGCTGGACACTTGGTGTTAACACTATGAGCCCTATGGAATAGTACATTCTGAGAGGAATACAACAGTTGCAGGACTGGCAGTTAATTAATTAATTCCTTTCAAGTACTAAAATGAACCATTAATGAATGGGTATTAACCTGAAAATCAGGAAAAAAAGTAAAAATACTAAAGCAGCTCCCCGGTTAAGGTCTGACGCAATGCCAGTTCAACAGTGTAAAGGACTGTATGCACAGATTTCATTAGCACTCACTTTTCCTTTCAAGAACTGACCTGACAGGAGGGCCTATTCAAATAAGTACTTGTTACTTTTTACATTTTAAAATTTTCAAATATGTGTTTCACAATTATGTGTGGTATTTAAAACAATATAAGTTAGTTTTACCAATTATAGAATTGTGAACATTTGTTGTTTGTTAAGTGAAGAGCACACAATCTTTTCTGCATTGTTAGTGAATAAAATCGCTTTCCCAGGCTGCAATATTTGTGGGAAGTTATTTTATTCTTGTTCAGCTTCTACAAAATTATCTAGACAGTTTGTATATCAAATAAATGTTCCAACCCTACTGTTCATTTTGAACTGGGGAACCCTGCTCCTGTATTTTCTCATTCAGTTTTTTTCCATTTTCACAGAGACTAAGCAGCCTCTGCAGCATGTGCTGTGGCACATGCAGGGTTAAACAGCAGCTGCTCGGCTGCATTTGTTGCACATCAGTCAACCCAGCATCTTTGCTGACTGATGTGTTTTGTGAAAGCTCTCTCACATCACTTTTGGAGCCTCTGTATTTCTTTACAGGACTATTGGTCTTTCTAACAAGCAGACTTGCCTTAGTCTTGTGTGGGTACTGACTGAGTGGTTTTGAGCCCTATGGAATGTACATTCTGGGCATCCCAACATTGCAGGACTGGCAGGTACCTGAACCGAATTCCCCTTCAAGTACTAAATGTAACCAGGTCACCGAATGGGTATTAACCCTAACCCGGTACCTGTATAAGATACCTAAAGCTGCTCAGGCACTGAACCGTCCGTGACAGTTCACCCTGTCCCGACCAGTGTTTACATCCCCAGTCAGGTACCAAACAGGTCTTGTTGGGTCTTAAAGAGCCCCACTTTCTGTTTTATCCTGTGGGACCTGACAGGCCTGCCTGTGGAGGATAAGTACTTGCAGATGCTTTTCCATCCTGGGGCCAGAAAATTTCAAAGTAGGCACTGGTGAACCACAGTTTCTGCATTTTGTGCAGATTTCTCCAAAAACAATGGCTGTGTTAGTTTTACTAATTACGTGCACAGCACTTCCCCATTGTTTGTTAGAGAGGTGGGCCATCCTCACCCCATGTGCCAAGGGAGAGAGGATGCACGCTGTCTTCACAGTCTTCCTCATCTTCTTCTGCCTCACCTTCTTTTATTCTGAGGAAGAAGAGTCGCCAGAGTTGCTGCTAGACAACTTTAACAGCATTCTGGTAGCCTCACGAGTGTATTTGATGAGGTCCCTCCCCGACAACCACAGACCATCACCACAACAACTGGATGACATGAGACTGATCAATAAGAACCTCTGCAGCCTGTCTAAACTGAACGGGCAGGCAGTGGTAGAAACCTGGCTGCATTGGGTACATTTGGCTTTCCCAGGCACACTTGCCTGATGGGGACAACGCTGCTGTTGGATACCCCATTACACCGGGCATACCTTTGGTCCCACAGTGGATGAGATGCTGCTGCACTTTCACCGTACTGTGATCCACAAAGGACAGGGTGCACTTGCTTCCAAAAAAAGTGACCATACCCAGTGCGCAAAACAGTGGCAAACTGGCGCCCCAGGCCCCAGCATCCTCAGGAACTGGCACAGCCAGCTGCACCTGCTGCCAGAGGTGGTATTAAGAACTGGCCCACGGCTGTTCGCCACGGAGGCTATAATAAGTTCCGCTGCCCGGCTAAAGCCTCAGGCCAAGCCACAAGGTGAGCAGCGGCCCTAGGGGTTTGCTGCCACAGGCCCAGGGCCACTTCTCAGGAGCCATCTGGAGTATTGACAACAGTGCACCATGGACATCTGGGTGCTTATTACAATTCAAACTAGCTACTCTTGCAGTTCAGTTCAAGCACCCTCCCTTTCCAGGGTGTGACTCAACATCAGTCATGGACCTGCAAGACGCCGCAGTGGTGTCTCAGGAGGTAGCAGCTTTGCTGCAAAAGCAGGCTATTCATGATGATACACCCCCAATTGGAGGAAGGGTTCTACCCAGGTACTTCCTGTTGCCCAAGGGATGGTGGCCTCAGACCGATCCCCTCGACCTTAGACAGGTAAACTTGTATCTGAGCTGAAAGAGGCTCAAAATGTTGACGATGCAACAGCCGTTGCAGTCAATCAGGCCAGGCGACTGGTTCACCACGGTGGACCTCAAAGACGCCTATTTCCACATCCCCATGAAACCCCATGAAACCAGAAGTTCCTGTGGTTCACTTTTCAGGGAACAGCATACGAATTCCAGTTCTTGCTGTTTGGCCTCTCTAGCTCTCCGTGCCTTTTCGAAGTGCATGGAAGCTATCCTGGCCCCATTGAGACTCAAAAGTATCAATTATTTGTACTCAATTATTTGGACGACTGGCTCATTTGTGCTTTCTCCAGCTCAGGCAGACACTCACACGGAACTGGTCACAGGCCACCTTCAACGGTTGGGTCTTATGGTGAATCATGCGAAGAGCCAGCTCACGCCTTCTCAGACAGCCTTCTATCTAGGAGTGTGCTTGGACTCCTGAAAACTATATCTGCATTTCATGTCAACCATTCTGTGGAATTGGAGGCTTTCCATCCACCTCCTTTCCAGTCTGACACAGAGCTCGGTCCTGTGCGGGCCCTGGCGCACTATGTTGACAGGACAAAAAGTTGGAGGCAGTCTGAACAATTTTTTGGCTGCTATGGGGCGAAGTACCATGGTCAACCCCTATCTAAACAGAGGCTGTCCAAGTGGATACCAGATACAGTCAGGACTGCCTATGAGCAAGCCAATTTGCCCCCTCCAGAAAAGCTCACTGCCATTCCACCAGGGGCATGGCAACTTTGTGGGCTTTATTCCAGGGTGCATCAGTCAAGGACATTTGCAATGCAGCAGTGTGGGCTACTCCCCATACCTTTACTAGGTTCTACAGACTAAATGTCGTGGATCCTCAAAACTCTTTGGAACTTTGGAACTAGAGTGTTAAGGGTGGCTTCCAAGTCAACCCTTACGACACAGTGTGATCAGGATGGCTTGTGGGGATGTCAGATCAGGAAGAGACAGACAACAGTACTGTGAGCGAAGCACTGATGCACAAGTTTATTATAAATAAAAAGGTTGAAGAAACAGAAAACAAAACAAGGCAAGGCAACACAAGCAACTACAGACAGCCATAATCAGTTAAGATGAACAACATATATCTCTCTGCAGATAACAGAAGAGACATCCGTCATCATGGTCCACTAGGTGTATGAGGCCTACTGCCATGCCAGTGTGTTGGGGGGTCGTGTATATCTGGGCACTGCTTATGCAGGTCTAGTAGGATAATAGTGGCACCAACATCACACTTTGCCTCTATGAATTCCACTGCCATGACCAGTGTCTAGTGTGGCATCCACATGTTTGATGTGTATATGTATGGTCAATCATGAGACACAGGTGCATAACAGAACGACTACCAATAGTGCTGTAATATGAATCTATGACCTAGCATAACCTTCTGTTGTATGGAATTGCAGATGTTCAATGGCATAATACAGTCTTTTGCAAAGGAGGAAGGGGTGTTGGGCTGGCATTAGCATTCATAATAACATGGATAGGGGGAATGGGAGCACTTTAAGAAAAGGACACCTATGTGACAGATGTATGACACAATGATATTGTCACCTGTAAAAATGGAAGTGTATGGGGTACACTGTTATAAAACTGTGTTTACATGGGGAGTGGAATGTGCTGTGTCATGTCAGCTTGAGAGTGTTTCAGTGTTATACTGGATGAGCAACAGAATACAGTTTAATGGGAGGGCTGGCCTCACCGTCAGTTGGACTTATACGTTGTGCTGTAATACCAGTATGTTCTGTATTCTCCAGTGTTTTAGGACTATGTTGGCAGATAGCACACACATGCGTTCTGTAAATATCCATCCTTATGCAAGTGCGCCTTCCCCAACAACTTCGGCAGCCTCCCAGTAGGTCTCTAGGGAGCATTTAGAGGTCATACACCTAGTGGACCATGATGATGGATGTCTCTTGTGTTATCTGCAGAGAGTTACATGTTGTTCATCTGAAATGATGATGACTGCTTCTTCCACTGCTTGTAAGGGGGTGGGAAGGAATGCAGAGTTAGGGTTGAAAACCCTAACATCGTATTTCCCTACCTTTGTCATTTTAATATCAACCCTAACTGATGCATTAACAAAGTTTTTTTTCAAAGAATATATATATATATATATATATACACTACCGGTCAAAAGTTTTAGAACACCTCCATTTTTTCCAGTTTTTATTGAAATTTACGCAGTTTAATGTCTCAATGTACTCTGAAATTAAAGCATAGAACAAATAAAACAATTGGAGATAAAAAAGAAATCATGGAATCGTTTTGTTTAACAAAATTTAATCTAAATTTTTGACTCATCAAAGTAGCCACCTTTTGCAGATATAACAGCTGAACACACTTGTGGCATTCTTTTACAATGGAAATCAAATATTGTTCGGAAAGTTCTTCCAACACTGTTGCAGAAGTTCCCACAAATGTGTTGCACTTGTAGGTTGCTTTGCTTTCACCCTTCTGTCCAGTTCATCCCAAACCAGCTCGATGGGGTTTAAGTCTGGAGACTGTGCTGGCCATTCCATGATTTGAAGCCTACCGTCTTGTTCTTTTCTTCTAAGGTAGTTCTGACATAGCCTGAGGTATGTTTTGGGTCATTATCTTGCTGTAGGATGAACCCTGACCAACTAGGTGTATACCAGAGGGTATTGCATGGCGCAGCAAAATGCTGTGGTAGCAGTTTTGGTTCAGGGTGCCACTCACTCTGTGCAAGTCGCCGACTCTGGATCCAGCAAAAGAGCCCCAGACCATCACGCTTCCTCCTCCATGTTTGACAGTTGGTGTCACACACCGAGGAACCATCCTTTCGCCTACTCGACGGCGTGCAAAAAACCCCGCGTGATGAACCGAAGATTTCAAATTTTGATTCATCGTCCATAAGACCTTCTTCCAGTCTTCAGTAGTCCACTGGCGGTGCTTCATGGCCCAGGCAAGCCTCTTTTTCTTATTTCGCCATCTTAGCAATGGCTTTCTTACTGCCACTCGACCTGTCAAACCTGCAGCTCGAAGTCTTCTCTTCACAGTTGAAACTGAGACTTGCTTACTTCGACCAGTGTTAAGCTGTGCTTGAAGCTGTTGTCCTGTGAGCCGCCTATCATGCAAGCTGTTGACATACAGAAACTTGTCTTCTGATTCTGTTGTGGCTTTGGGTCTGCCAGACCTCTTCCTGTCAGAGTTTCCTCCAGTTTCCAAGTGCCTTTTGATGGTGTAGGAAACTGTACTCACTGTCACCTTGGCTTTCTTTGCAATTTCTCTAAAGGAAAGACCTACATTTTTAAGGGTTATAATGGTCTGTCTGTCTTTCTTTGTTAATTGCCTTTTTCTCGCCATTATGAGAGCAATATACTACTTCCTGCAGTACAATACTGTCCAAATAATGCTTAAGAGGGTGTAGTAACACAGTCTGTTCCAACACTGCTTTTATACAGACAGAGGGTTTGTAAGTAATCAACAAAAGTTGGGACACCTGTAGGAATTGTTAGCATCAACTTTCAAGGCTTAATTTACTTCCATTGCTGCAGAACAGCTGTAAGTTGTTAACCCATTACTTGTTCCCTGAAAAAGGCCTTTTTGTATAACTCTGAAATGTACATTATTTTTCAGTTTTTGGTAACCTAAACTTTTTTTTTAACCTCTGGCAGTTTACCGCTTACCTTTGTACCATTTCAGGTTATTCACTGGACTTGAACTGCTTAAATTTCAATAAAAACTGGAAAAATGGGGGTGTTCTAAAACTTTTGACCGGTAGTGTATATATACAGACGTGCTCAAATTTGTTGGTACCCTCCCAAAAAAAAAAAATGCACTATTTTCTCTGAAATAACTTGAAACTGACAAAAGTAATTGGCATCCACCATTGTTTATTCCATATTTAATAGAAATCAGACTTTGCTTTAGATTTTTTATTCAACATAATATTGTAAATAATAAAACAAATGAAAATGGCATGGACAAAAAATGATGGGACCGCTAACCTAATATTTTGTTGCACAACCTTTAGAGGTAATCACTGCAATCAAACGTTTTTCTGTAGCTCTCAATGAGACTTCTGCACCTGTTAACAGGTAGTTTGGCCCACTCTTCCTGAGCAAACTGCTCCAGCTGTCTCAGGTTTGATGGGTGCCTTCTCCCAGACTGCAAGTTTCAGCTCTTTCCATAGATGTTCGATAGGATTCAGATCAGGACTCATAGAAGGCCACTTCAGAACAGTCCAATGTTTTGTTCTTATCCATTCTTGGGTGCTTTTAGCTGTGTGTTTTGGGTCATTATCCTGTTGGAGGACCCATGACCTGCGACTGAGACAGAGCTTTCTGACACTGGGCAGTACGTTTCGCTCCAGAATGCCTTGATAGTCTTGAGATTTCATTGTGCCCTGCACAGATTCAAGGCACCCTGTGCCAGGCGCAGCAAAACAGCCCCAAAACATAACCGAGCCTCCTCCATGTTTCACTGTAGGTATGGTGTTCTTTTCTTTGAAAGCCTCATTTTTTCGCCTGTGAACATAGAGCTGATGTGACTTGCCAAAAAGCTCCAGTTTTGACTCATCTGTCCAAAGGACATTCTCCCAGGAGGATTGTGGCTTGTCAATATGCATTTTAGCAAATTCCAGTCTGGCTTTTTTATGTTTTTCTTTCAGTGGAGTCCTCCTGGGTCTTCTTCCATGGAGCCCACTTTCACTCAAAAAGCGACGGATGGTGCGATCAGAAACTGACGTACCTTCACCTTGGAGTTCAGCTTGTATCTCTTTGGCAGTTATCCTTGGTTCTTTTTCTACCATTCGCACTATGAATGCCTTGATAGTCTTGAGATTTCACGATTATACATACAGACATGCTCAAATTTGTTGGTACCCTTACAGCTCATTGAAATAATGCTTCATTCCTCCTGAAAAGTGATGAAATTAAAAGCTGTTTTATCATGTATACTTGCATGCCTTTGGTATGTCATAGAATAAAGCAAAGAAGCTGAAAAGAGATGAATTATTGCTTATTCTACAAAGATATTCTAAAATGGCCTGGACACATTTGTTGGTACCCCCTTAGAAAAGATAATAAATAATTGGATTATAGTGATATTTCAAACTAATTAGTTTCTTTAATTAGTATCACACATGTCTCCAATCTTGTAATCAGTCATTCAGCCTATTTAAATGGAGAAAAGTAGTCACTGTGCTGTTTGGTATCATTGTGTGCACCACACTGAACATGGACCAGAGAAAGCAAAGGAGAGAGTTGTCTGAGGAGATCAGAAAGAAAATAATAGACAAGCATGGTAAAGGTAAAGGCTACAAGACCATCTCCAAGCAGCTTGATGTTCCTGTGACAACAGTTGCAAATATTATTAAGAAGTTTAAGGTCCATGGAACTGTAGCCAACCTCCCTGGGAGCGGCCGCAAGAGGAAAATCGACCCCAGATTGAACAGAAGGATAGTGCGAATGGTAGAAAAAGAACCAAGGATAACTGCCAAAGAGATACAAGCTGAACTCCAAGGTGAAGGTACGTCAGTTTCTGATCGCACCATCCGTCGCTTTTTTTTGAAGTGGGCTCCATGGAAGAAGACCCAGGAGGACTCCACTGAAAGAAAAACATAAAAAAAGCCACTGAATTTGCTAAAATGCATATTGACAAGCCACAATCCTTCTGGGAGAATGTCCTTTGGACAGATGAGTCAAAACTGGAGCTTTTTGGCAAGTCACATCAGCTCTATGTTCACAGACGAAAAATGAAGCTTTCAAAGAAAAGAACACCATACCTACAGTGAAACATGGAGGAGGCTCGGTTATGTTTTGGGGCTGCTTTGCTGCGCCTGGCACAGGGTGCCTTGAATCTGTGCAGGGCACAATGAAATCTCAAGACTATCAAGGCATTCTGGAGCGAAACGTACTGCCCAGTGTCAGAAAGCTCTGTCTCAGTCGCGAGGTCATGGGTCCTCCAACAGGCTAATGACCCAAAACACACAGCTAAAAGCACCCAAGAATGGATAAGAACAAAACATTGACTATTCTGAAGTGGCCTTCTATGAGTCCTGATCTGAATCCTATCGAACATCTATGGAAAGAGCTGAAACTTGCAGTCTGGAGAAGGCACCCATCAAACCTGAGACAGCTGGAGCAGTTTGCTCAGGAAGAGGGGCCAAACTACCTGTTAACAGGTGCAGAAGTCTCATTGAGAGCTACAGAAAACGTTTGATTGCAGTGATTGCCTCTAAAGGTTGTGCAACAAAATATTAGGTTAGCGGTCCCATCATTTTTTGTCCATGCCATTTTCATTTGTTTTCTTATTTACAATATTATGTTGAATAAAAAATCAAAAAGCAAAGTCTGATTTCTATTAAATATGGAATAAACAATGGTGGATGCCAATTACTTTTGTCAGTTTCAAGTTATTTCAGAGAAAATTGTGCATTCTTCGCTTTTTTGTGGAGGGTACCAACAAATTTGAGCACGTCTGTATATATATCTACAGTACTGTGCAAAAGTTTTAGGCAGGTGTGAAAAAATGCTGTAAAGTAAGAATGCTTTCAAAAATAGACATGTTAATAGTTTATATTTATCAATTAACAAAATGCAAAGTGAGTGAACAGAAGAAAAACCTACATCAAATCAATATTTGGTGTGACCACCCTTTGCCTTCAAAACAGCATCAATTCTTCTAGGTACACTTGCACACAGTTTTTTGAAGGAACTCGGCAGGTAGCTTGGCCCAAACATCTTGGAGAACTAACCACAGTTCTTCTGTGGATTTATGCAGCCTCAGTTGCTTCTCTCTCTTCATGTAATCCCAGACAGACTCGATGATGTTGAGATCAGGGCTCTGTGGGGCCATACCATCACTTCCAGGACTCATTGTTCTTCTTTTACGCTGAAGATAGTTCTTAATGACTTTCGCTATATGTTTGGGGTCGTTGTCATGCTGCAGAATAAATTTGGGGCCAATCAGATGCCTCCCCCTGATGGTATTGCATGATGGATAAGTATCTGCCTGTACTTCTCAGCATTGAGGAGACCATTAATTCTGACCAAATCCCCAACTCCATTTGCAGAAATGCAGCCCCAAACTTGCAAGGAACCTCCACCATGCTTCACTGTTGCCTGCAGACACTCAGGTACGCTCTCCAGCCCTTCGGCGAACAAACTGCCTTCTGCTACAGCCAAATATTTCAAATTTTGACTCATCAGTCCAGAGCACCTGCTGCCATTTTTCTGCACCCCAGTTCCTGTGTTTTCGTGTATAGTTGAGTCGCTTGGCCTTGTTTCCACATCGGAGGTATGGCTTTTTTTGGCCGCAAGTCTTCCATAAAGGCCACTTCTGACCAGACTTCTCCGGACAGTAGATGGGTGTACCAGGGTCCCACTGTTTTCTGCCAATTCTGAGCTGATGGCACTGCTCGACATCTTCCGATTGCGAAGGGAAGTAAGCATGATGTGTCTTTCATCTGCTGCAGTAAGTTTCCTTGGCCGACCACTGCGCTTCACGGTCCTCAACGTTGCCCGTTTCTTTGTGCTTTTTCAAAAGAGCTTGGACAGCACATCTGGAAACCCCTGTCTGCCTTGAAATTTCTGCCTGGGAGAGACCTTGCTGATGCAGTATAACTACCTTGTGTCTTGTTGCTGTGCTCAGTCTTGCCATGGTGTATGACTTTTGACAGTAAACTGTCTTCAGCAACCTCACCTTGTTAGCTGAGTTTGGCTGTTCCTCACCCAGTTTTATTCCTCCTACACAGCTGTTTCTGTTTCGGTTAATGATTGTGTTTCAACCTACATATTGAATTGATGATCATTAGCACCTGTTTGGTAGAATTGTTTAATCATACACCTGACTATATGCCTACAAAATCCCTGACTTTGTGCAAGTGTACCTAGAAGAATTGATGCTGTTTTGAAGGCAAAGGGTGGTCACACCAAATATGGATTTGATTTAGATTTTTCTTCTGTTCACTCACTTTGCATTTTGTTAATTGATAAATATAAACTATTAACATGTCTATTTTTGAAAGCATTCTTTCTTTACAGCATTTTTTCACACCTGCCTAAAACTTTTGCACAGTACTGTGTGTGTATATATATATATATATATATATATATATATATATATATATATATTTTTAGCTCAAAGAGCCAGCTGCCCTATATATATATAGTGAACTATTTGTGTTCGATTGTTTGGTGTGGTAGCCAAGTTGGCAGCTTAAGAGAGCAAACAGGACGACAGCACTACAATGAACTGGTAAGTTTTATTAATTACAATAATGTTTAAGGCGTCTGAAAAGAAAATGAAACGAATAAAAGAAAACCTGCCCTCTGGGCTCTGTCTGAACTTCTCTTCTTTTTTCTTAACTAGCCCTGTAGGAGCTACTCTCTCAGCAGGTGAAACAAGCAGTTTGGTTTCATAAGCCCAATGCGCGGTAAATTTACCACAGAAAAGAAAAGTCCAGTATTTGGGCTGGCAGCAGTTACTGGCTGCAGTTGGCCCAGAAGAGGATCCACTTGTCCCAGGGAACCTCCAGGTGAGTATCCGGATTGTACTTAATTTGTAATCCTTTCGGAACAGGGTCAATAACCGTATTTGTATCCCTTGTAGGTTGAAAGGTAAGCTCGTGGATTCTTAAGTATAGTTCCTCTGTGATAAAAGTAAGTACAAGAGATTGCTTGAACTGCACTTTCTTCAAGCTTATTGCTGTTAGTTCATTACTAATCTTTGTTCTCTCTTCCAGGTTACGACAGCACCCTCTACCTGTGGCATATACTGCAGTGCAGCCAGTTCTCCAGTGCAGCCTATTGGCCTAATAGCCATGTTCAAACTAAACAAAACACAACTAAGAATAAAGAAACTTCAAACCACAAGGTTGTTTTTTTTATCTTCAATTTTTGGGGTTTTTTTTATGACTTGGCTGCAGTGTCCCCTTTTTAAAATAAGTCCACAGTCCTTTGGGGGTACTTTTAAAACTGAGCTCAGCAGCGCCCAATTTTCTATCAGCCTTTATTTTTCTACACACTTTGTTTTATATTAACCCTTTGCAGTCCATTTATTAAGTGCGCGTCAGGCGCGTCGGGTCCAATTTATTTTCACACGCGCAGTTAATTTTAGACTCGCTGTTTAAAAGTATTTTTTTCCACAGTCAAACGGGTTTAAAAGGCCCAACAAAGCACTCACTAGGCATCCCCAGCCCCGCCCCACCCTTTCGTTCGCTATAGCTTTCACATATGCTAAGAAATAAATAATAATAATAATAATAGTCGTACATACCGATCAATCATCTCCTGATCACTCGTTTTATCACCAAACGCCTCAATAATGCGATCCAAGTCATTATTTTATTACTATAACATCTGAAAAAAGCTCTGCAAATGTCCGTGATATTCTCTGAGCGCTGATTCAGTCACAGCCAGCTTGTTTCCTTATGGCCGCCGTTATCTGATGCCAGGGGCAAGAATGATGAGATACGCCCTTTTTTTTTTTTTTTCGGCTTGTCTCGCCCCTGTCGCCCGACTCGCCATTGAGTGGTTTCTCGGCTTTTTCCAGAGAAAAATGACTAGAAACCCGTTTTTTGCGTCTTTCTGATGATGTCGGACAGGGTCCGACATTGGACCGGTTAGGAATAATTGCAATGTCGGACCAGGTCCGACATAGGACCGCAAAGGGTTAAACAGTCCATGTTTTAGATAAGCACCTGGTTGTAGGCCCACACACACAGCTCTCACAAACACAGCAGTTTTTTATAACGTTCTGTAATCATGGGTTACTATCCAGTGGATACAAATTGCTTTTAGAACAACGTGTTTTTGTTTCTACTTGCCAGCTTGGTGCGCTTTTGTCATTTAAAAACAGTCCATTCTCCTTTTGGGCTCTGCACGCCCCACAGTTAGCTGTAAAACAACGCTTCACTCTATTTCCATTTAGACACTATAAAACACTTTTCTCAGCAGTTTTGTTAGAAAAGGTTTTACTCAGTTTCATTGCTTGAACCTTAGCGTCTTCCTGAGATTGTCTGTAGTGTCTTTTAAATACATTGTCCATTCGTTGAAAAATCCACACCGTTCCTTTTGTTTACAGCGTCCCGATTCACGTTGTCCTTTTTTTGTTTGCTTCGTTTGGTCTTCAGACTTTATAGTTGGCAATATTAATACTTTAGTTTTCTATTTGAATTTATGCACTAAATGCCCGTTTATACACCTTGCAGCCTACAGTTGCACACTTTGCCCTTACACCCACACCTGTACACTGTGTCCTTCTTATCCTCTGGTTCTTTTGCTCCCAGATCACCTGACTTCCTACCATGCTCAGGATTCTAGTAACTGGAGTTTTGTAGTTTTACCAGTCTGTCTCTAGAGACAAGGATTTTCTCTTTTGTTTTCCCATATGAGGGAAAAATACCAGTATCTCCATGTTCCTGATACTTTCTCCTCATATTAAAAACTGACCATCCTTTACAATATATATATATATATATAGTGATTGGAAATCCTGACCTGTGATTGGTTAAAACCTCATCATAGGAGGAAATATAGATTGAACTATTGCCGTCCTTGCACCACCGGTACTACAAAAGAAAGATGCTCCAAACACTAAAATGGTGATTAATTGTCATTGTCACTGTTTTCGGAGTTTCTGAAATTCAAACAAATTCAACTTGACGATGTAAACAAATATGACGGGCTGGCAGTCCATATTTACTATATACATATACATATACATATATATATATATATATATATATATATATATATATATATATATATATATATATATATATACATATACATATACATATATATATATATATATATATATATATATATATATATATATAAAACCCAGGTGGTGCTGGATTGATGATTTCACAGTGGCCAATTACCACCTACTCTCAAATAGATGAGCTTATCCTAATTACTGCCCATGTAAAGAACTTCACTCGCCACGATGCCCTGCTGTATATCACATCCTCCCCGTCTTTTCTGGAGCTCTGGATTCAATAAAATTACGAATCACACAAGCGCTCAGTTATTTTTTATTTGTCACCAATTTAAGAACTGTATCAGTATAATTAGGATTGTTTTTAAATGTATTTTTAAAGACTATCAGTTCTGGACAATTTAATTTTACACTACATTCTGAATATCTTTTTTTTTTTTTTCCTGGCTTTACCACATTTGGTTCTGGTATTGTAAGTTGTGAGACAAAAAAAGCAAAGCAGATACATAAATAAATAGTTTATAACATTACTTACCATTGTTTTTGTGTAGCACTTATTTGTGCTTTTGAAATATATATTAAATCTTAAAAGCCAGGTCAATCGTTCATTACAAACCCCAGGTCTCTGTACTGACTAATATATATAAAGCAGCTTTAAACCTGTGTTTATGGCCACAGTCATAGGATGCACTTTTATGTCTTCTTCACAGCATTTTTACCAAAAAAATTGTTAGCCTTTTAATGTAGTACTGTAGTTTGTAATAGAAGTCCCTAATGTTCTCTTCATTGTATCACAAGGACGACTCACTGAAATCAGACAACTGTGCAGGAGATGTATTTGTGTGACTTGACTTGGCTCTACAAACATTTAAAATACGTGCCGGTTATCAGAGACTCTGATTCAGCGTGTACCATCAAAACTGGTATGTAGGGAATTACACGCTGATTTATTTGTTCATAGTGCCTATTCAATGGAAAGACTAATTTGATTTCCCCATGGAAAATAGATTACTTTATTGATGCCCAGGCACCAAATTAGACCGTCAGGCGCCATATAAGCATTTTCATAACAAATCAGTAAAGAGTCTTAAGTTAATTCTTAAGTCAAGGTTCTGCCTATAGAAAAAAGTAGCGGTACAGCTTTCCAGCGCGTCCCGGTGCTTCCAGCACATTCCGTCTCGACTACACTACTGCTGGTAGCGTAATTACATAGCAGTATGGGTATCTGATCATTAATTGATGTATCTCTAGTATCCATATGTTTATACAGTATATCTACCTATCGATCTATCGAGTTCCTTTGTGCTGGGTGATATTATCACACTGATGTGTGAGTCCCAGCAGAAGAACTGCATTTTCAGGGTTGAGTCTGACAAATGTATCCTCGTTATTTGATATTGACTTTGCAAGAGATGATAACGCAGTCATTGTCACTGGACTGGAAGTCCCAGCTGGCTTCAACACAGTGAAGCGTAAGGAACAACAATATGTTTTCCATTGACTTAACAAATGCAGTAAAGTTTGATTTGCTGAAAAGGCTTTCTGAACTGACAAGTTATCAGCCATGTCGGAAGACCACAGGAGGCTTTGCCAACTACCGTTTCTAATCATTGACTACCATTAGCATTTAGTGAATACAGGTTTGACAAGAAAAATCTTTACTTGTTTTCCATTCCCCGCTGCTCACATACACACACACACACGCACACACACAGACAAACACAGACTAGCTGGATTTGCATCAGGTTTTTAACTTTTACTGTATGCTATGAGACTATTGCTTATCTATCAAAGGCATTGCCCCAGGTCCACTTTATTGACCAGTATCTCTTTCAAAGCGTTCTTTTTTGTTTAGTTGTTTATAAGTTAATACTGCATGTGGAGGGAATCTGTTATTATTATAAGAGATGTAATGCAGTTTGGGTGAAAGGGCCTGTGACAGGGAGCCCTGTTGCTGGTTCGTGGAGTGTGTGTGCGCCTTTGGGAAAGCAGTTGCGATGCGTTGCTAGGTGACCAGTTGAGCAGTGGGCTCGCCCTGTGCTGAGCTGATCTGCTGCTCTGGACTGGCTTGGGGGGAGTGCCCGTGGATGCTGCGCAGAGTTAAAAAAAACATCTGTGCCGCAGCTTGGGGCTACTGCACGGCCACTGACACACAGACAGGCACTGAGGGAAAGTGTGTTTGTTGACATCAAGGAGGGGAGCGTCCGCTTTGCAGGAACTACTGCGGAACCCTTCAACTGCAAGACGGTGCCTGTGAAGGCTCTGCTCAGCCAGGACCGTCACAACGACTCAGAGTCGCTGGGAGGCCAGGACTTCGGGAGCAACATTAATAGGTCAGTTTAGGGGACGTAGATCCCAAAACAAGTATACAGAGGGTTACCGTAGGGTAGTAGGTTCCTGGAGCGGGATGTTTCTTTTAGTGAAACTAGTGCTCGCCATTTGTGTGGCAAACTTCTATTTTTAGCTTTGTTTTGTTTTCTTTATTAAATGTGACACTAGGGCTACCATTGCTGGTACCCTAGTGTCAGCACTTGTGGTGTTAATTAAATCTGTGTGGCGTGTCAATACCCAATGCTCTGTGTCTGCCTCAATATTATTCAGTGACAACCCACACATCACTCTGTTACAGGGTCTGTAACAGGGCGAGGAGCCCTGTACAGTGTTGATTTGTTTATTTTATTTTAGAACGGGATTTCCCCCTCCGGCCCCGTGTTTATTTTGTATTTTATTATTATCGTTATGATTTATTTATAAAGGACGGCGAGTTGCCAAGTGTGTTTTTGTATTTGTTTATTATAATTTAGGATTGTAATTATATGACGGGCGGAGCCGTATGTTTGTTATTGTTTTGTTTATTTTTAAAACATGTCCTGGCAGAGGCGAGATCGGTGCTCGTCCTCTGCCAGGTGTAATGAAAAAAAAACGTGCAGAAGGTGGCCATCTCCGAATTAATTAAGTGATTAATTTTGTTGCTAATCGAGATGGTCACCTGAATATAAAAAGCCTGCAGCTCTCCAGTTCGGGTGGGTGTTTGGAGCGAGAGGAGAACGGAGGAGAGAAACAAAACGAAAACGAAAGTAAAAGTAAAAGGATCAGTGACAGCTATTTGCCCAGCCTAACCTTTGTTTATATTATTTTGTGTTCGTGATTTGTTTTTGTTTACCCTTTTATTTTGCTCTGTGAGCGAGTGTTTTCTGTTTAAATATTTTATTTATTTATTTGGTTGCTTTAAATAAAACGGCGCCCGCGCCACTGCACCATACCTTTTGTTTTGTTGTGCCTTCTTCTGCCGTGACGTCAGACCAGTCAGCCATTCCTGTCACACGTGGTGTCCTGCGTGGGATCGCAGCGCCTCCAGGACGCAGGCAGAAGAGGGTACTGCATCTTTTTCATTTCTTTTCGTTTTTTTGATTGTGTGGAGTGAAGAGGAGGAAGGAAGATGGGAGGAAGAAGGAGGATGAGGAGACAGCAGCCGCTGCAACAGCCGCAGCAAGTCTGCCTTACCTGCCTGTTGGGGGAGGAGTGGTGTTTCAACTGTGGGGAGCCATGGCACATTTCCCCTGGCACCTTCCCCATATGGCAGGAGGAGGAGACACAGACAGAGGTGAGGAGGAGGAGGCAGAGAGGAAAAGTGGAACGAGGGGAAGAGGAGTGGTGCACCAACTGCATGAGGTACGGGCATGAGGAGCACCACTGCCTGGAGGTCTTCCAAGACACGGACCTGGAGTGGGAGGAGCCCGAACGTCCTGCGCCTAGAAGGGAGGAGCCCGAACGTCCTGCGCCTAGAAGGGAGGAGCCCGAACGTCCTGCGCCTAGAAGGGAGGAGCCCGAACGTCCTGCGCCTAGAAGGGAGGAGCCCGAACGTCCTGCGCCCAAGAGGGGGGAGTCGGTGCGCCCACGGCCCAAGAGGGGGGAGTCGGGTGCGGCCCACGCCCAAGAGGGGGAGTCGGTGCGTCCACGGCCCAAGAGGGGGGAGAGTCGGTGCGTCCCACGGCCCAAGAAGGGAAGGCCAAGGTCCACAGCCCAGGTACCTGCCAGCAGAGGGGGGAATGCCTGCTGGTGCCGCCCCATCTCCAGGGGAGGACTGTGAGTCGCCCCACCTCCGCCAGCAGAGGGAGCATTCCTGCTGGTTCCACCTCCACCGCCCTGGGAGGACTGTGAGTCGCCCCACCTCCAGCAGCAGAGGGAGCATTCCTGCTGGTTCCACCTCCACCGCCCTGGGAGGACTGTGAGTCGCCCCGCCTCCGCCAGCAGAGGGAGAATACCTGCTGGTGCCACCTCCGCCTCCGTGGAGGACGACGTGTCGCTCCCACCACCACCACCAGCAGAGGGAACATGCCTGCTGGTTTCCCTGTTGCAGCCAGAAGGGGAGGAGCCTTCGCTGCCAGAAGGGGAGGAGCCGCCTTCGCTGCCAGAAGGGGAGGAGCCGCCAGCCAGAAGGGGAGGAGCCCGCTGCCAGAAGGGGAGGAGCCACCTTCGCTGCCAGAAGGGGAGGAAGCCCTGCCGCCTTCGCAGCCTGAAGGGGAGGAAGCCCTGCCGCCAAAGCAGCCTGAAGGGAGGAAGCCCTGCCGCCTTCGAGCCTGAAGGGAGGAAGCCCTGCCGCCTTCGCAGCCTGAAGGGAGGAAGCCCTGCCGCCCGCAGCCTGAAGGGAGGAAGCCCTGCCGCCCGCAGCCTGAAGGAGGAAGCCCTGCCGCCTTCAGAGCCTGAAGGGGAGGAAGCCCTGCCGCCTTCGCTGCCAGAAGGGGGAGGAAGCCCTGCCGCCTTCGCCTGGAAGGGAGGAAGCCCCGCCGCCTGCAGCCTGAAGGGAGGAAGCCCCGCCGCCTCTCGGGCTGCCAGAAGGGAGGAAGCCCTGCCGCCCGCAGCCTGAAGGGAGGAAGCCCTGCCGCCTCTTGAGCCTGAAGGGGAGGAATCCCCGCCTTCGCAGCCTGAAGGGGAGGAACTCCCCGCCTCCGCAGCCTGAAGGGAGGAAGCCCGCCTCAGCCTGAAGGGGAGGAAGCCCCGCCGCCGGCAGCCTGGAAGGGGAGGAGGCCCTGCCGCCTGCAGCCTGAAGGGAGGAGGCCCTGCCGCCTTGAGCCTGAAGGGGAGGAGGCCCTGCCGCCACTCAGCCTGAAGGGAGGAGGCCCTGCCGCCAAGAGCCTGAAGGGGAGGAGGCCCCGCCGCCTGCAGCCTGAAGGGAGGAAGCCCCATGCCAAGAGCCTGAAGGGGAGGAGGCCCTGCCGCCAAGAGCCTGAAGGGAGGAAGCCCCGCCGCCTGAAGGGAGGAGCCCTGTCGCCTTGGCCGCCAGAAGGGGAGCAGCCCCTGCCGCCTTGGCCGCCAGAAGGAGGAGCCCCGCCCCTGGCAGCCTGAAGGGGAGGAGCCTTGGCCACAGAGAAGGGGAGCCCCTGCCGCCTTGGCCGCCAGAAGGGGAGAAGCCCCTGCCGCCTTGGCCGCCAGAAGAGGAGGAGCCCCTGCCGCCTTTTACAAGAGGAGAGGAGCAGGAGCTACCTCACCTCCACCACCACCACCATTGGGAGAAGTGGAGCCCTGCTGCCGCCTTCATGGCCAGGGGCTCCCCTCCCGCCCCGGCATCGCCTGGGGGTCGCCTGTGTTTCCCTGCGCTCCTAGGGTTGCTGCCGGTCCCATGCCGCCTCCCGAGGGTCCGCTGCCGTCGCCTCCCGAGGGTCCGCTGCCGTCGCCTCCCGAGGGTCCGCTGCCGCCGCCTCGAGGGTCCGCTGCCGTCGCCTCCCGAGGGTCCGCTGTCACCGCCTGGGGTCGCCAGGAATCCTGTTTCGCCTGGGGTCGCCAGGGATCCTGCTTCGCCTGGGGTCGCCAGGGATCCGGCTTCGCCTGGGGTCGCCAGGGATCCGGCTTCGCCTGGGGTCGCCAGGGATCCGGCTTCGCCTGGGGTCGCCAGGGATCCGGCTTCGCCTGGGGTCGCCACACTATGGCCGGAGCCCCACGGAGGGGAGCTGCCGGCCATGAAGAAAGGGGGGGAGGTCAGGAGACCAGCTCCCCCAGCCGCAATTTCGCGGCAGGAGTTTGTGTGGTCAGAGCCCCACGGAGGGGAACTGCTGGCCATGAAGAGGAGGGGGAAGGTCAGGAGACCAGCTCCCCCAGCCGCAATTTCGCAGGAGAGAGTGTGGCGGGAGCCCGGAAGAGGGAGCTGCCGCCATGAAGAATTGGGGGTGGAGGACATCCCACCATGGCCACCCCATGGACACTGTGCTTTCCCCTCTTCCGGGACTATGAGACTGAGGGGGAAGGTGGCCGTTGGGCCATGTGTGCTTTGCACAAGGGGGGGGATGTGTAACAGGGCGAGGAGCCCTGTACAGTGTTGATTTGTTTATTTTATTTTAGAACGGGATTTCCCCCTCCGGCCCCGTGTTATTTTGTATTTTATTATTATCGTTATGATTTATTTATAAAGGACGGCGAGTTGCCAAGTGTGTTTTTGTATTTGTTTATTATAATTTAGGATTGTAATTATATGACGGCGGAGCCAGATGTTTGTTATTGTTTTGTTTATTTTTAAAACATGTCCTGGCAGAGGCGAGATCGGTGCTCGCCCTCTGCCAGGTGTAAAAAAAAACTCGTGCAGAAGGTGGCCATCTCCCGAATTAATTAAGTGATTAATTTTGTTGCTAATCGGGAGATGGTCACCTGAATATAAAAAGCCTGCAGCTCTCCAGTTCGGGGTGGGTGTTTGGAGCGAGAGGAGAGAACGGGAGGAGAGAAACAAAACGAAAACGAAAGTAAAAGTAAAAGGATCAGTGACAGCTATTTGCCCAGCCTAACCTTTGTTTATATTATTTTGTGTTCGTGATTTGTTTTTGTTTACCCTTTTATTTTGCTCTGTGAGCGAGTGTTTTCTGTTTAAATATTTTATTTATTTATTTGGTTGCTTTAAATAAAACGGCGCCCGCGCCACTGCACCATACCTTTTGTTTTGTTGTGCCTTCTTCTGCCGTGACGTCAGACCAGTCAGCCATTCCTGTCACAGGGTCATTAAGCGAAGATGAGCGCAAATTGTTCAAAATAATTTGTTATATTAAGAGACACCCTACACATCACATATTCTTTTTTATAAACCACAAAAAGCTAAGACTGTATTCATAAACTATTATTAAACACAAACTTTTTTTTTTTTTTTTTAACTTAAGAACTTTACCGTACAGTATGTTCTCTGCACAGGATGACATTTATACACAAGATAAAAAAAAATCCTTAAGAGCGATTGGGGAAATAGGGACTTCTCAATTGTGTATTAAGGGTCACTTTTAACTTGTATGTTTAATCTGTAAAGCAGCTGAGTGTAGATGCACTTGCCAGCACTTGTGTATGTTTAAAGGCATTGTATAGCCCAGAGAAAGCAAGCTTTTTTCTGGGACAGAGTGTGCAGCAGTGAGGGATACAGTAATCTGTATTAGCTTCTGTTCTGGCAGATTAATATTAAAAGCATTAGTTTTTAAGGAAAAACAAACATGTCAGTAACAATCATCCCCAGCGACACCTGTAAATTCAGCAATATATCACCATATATGGTTAGATGTCTTCATATATCGCTAGATTGTGATATTCTCAATAGTTTGTTGCTAAAGTATATTCAAGTTAATTCAATAAGCACTTTTATTTCTAGACTGGACTGGGAGACAGACTGACAAACAGGGTGCTTCCACATACCCTCAGATTATGTGACACTCAAATACCTTTTGTTAACGAAGGTTCTTAGCAGGTTTCATCAGAATTTGACATGATGTCCTCAAACTAAATTAAAAAGTATAAGTTGTGACATACAGTACAGACAGATAGTCAATAGACATTCTCCATACACCCCCCAGATCATGATACTTTAGTTTTATAACAATTGGACAAATGGTTCTCTAGTCTAGATGCAATAAAAATGTAAGGGAAACATATAGACCATCAGACAGACAGCCTCACCAAGGTTTGTGAAAATAGGACAAGTGGTTCTCTAGATATAGTAAAAACTGTAAAGTGTGATACAAACGTACTTACGGACTTCAGGGTGTGCTCAAACATTGTGTTTTCAGACTGCTGCATTGGAGCAACATTTACGGTGACTCATAGAGGACATGGAAAAAAATAATGTAATGTCGCGATCACAAGATAAATTATCTTGTGATCTCAACATAACAGTTTGAAATGTCAAGATCCTCAGGCAATGTATCTTGAGATCTCAACATAGTTTGAAATGTCAGAATCCTGAGATAATGTATCTCGAGATCTCAACATACCTCATTTCTATAACTTTCTTTCCACTGTCCTTACTGAGCACTGTAAAAATGAGTGTTTGAAGGGTCTTATTGATTCCAAGTTCCAAGGCCCCTGTCATCTTTGCATCTTGCATGCCTTTGTTTACAAATTAAGCACCTGCAAAATTATATTTCCTGTAGGTAGTTAGGTACACATGACCGAAGCTGTCTAATGTACGTGTATGTAATGTGCAAAAGACAAATATCTGATTGGTTCAGCATTCTATTTAAATCCAGTATACAAAATGTGGGTATAGGTAATGGGTTTGTCATTAGCTCTGGGTAATACAAATAAATAATACAATACTATATGGTAATATCAATAATATTATTGTTTGGTAAACAAAGGGGCTGGTGTAAGGATACGTGCAAAGTGATTTACGACTGCAAACCGTGCTAAGCATCTGTAAAGTGGATTTTAAAAATGTGGCATATGTAAAGAATGGTTTTCACCTGTGTTTGGGATGAATTGTCCTCTCCGCTTGCCTCTCCAGTGGTGTCAAATATAATGTGGATGGCGACCCTCCTCCTGTTCCTGCTGCATGCTTGTGCTGCGCTGCGAGTTTTGCTTTTGTTCACCAACGCAGGTCCTGCCACCTTTTCATCACCTGGTTGACTGTCCTCCTGGTAACACCGACAGCATTGACTTTCTCCACTATAGAAGACCATATCATAACTGATGTTGGCTGAGGCTTTTCCAAATAATGCAATTTTATGCTGAGTGACCTCAGCATGAAGGACTCTCAGCTCCTCCTCAGAAAACTGTTTTCTTTTCTGTGCACCAAGAGGACTTTGCTCTCTGCACTCCTAACTCACCTCACCTCTGGGCTGTAAGTGCAGCCACTAAATAGCCCGATGCACAGGCAGCGCCCATTGCGACCCTCATTATCATGATTGCAGATCATTATTTGTGCGTGTTGAGTAATTTGCTTAAGGGCTATTCACACTATAGCGTTTATTCGCCATGCCTTTTTTACGACGACATTTCGCTGCTATTTTTGTATTCAGACTTGCACGTCAAATATCACAGGCAAGATGGGGCAACGTCTGATTATAGAAGTGCAGAATACATTGTTCTTTATGATAAGCAGCACAAGAATTATCTAGATAAAGAATGCAAACAGAAATTATGGGAAAATATGAGGAAATCGGAAAGTAAGCATTATTGGTATGTTAAAATAAACACACTGGGCCTCATTTACTAAGTGGCAGTAATTTGGCCAGAATTGTGGGAGGAAAATTGAGATGACTGCGCATGGTATTTCCCAAAGTGTCACACTCTACTTAATAACTAATTAGAAGCAATAATACTGGTCTTAAAAAAAATCTAATTAGCATACAAATTGTGGGTGACAACAGGTTTGAAGTTACACACTGTATTTATTCTATTGACAACAGATGAAAGAGCTTATTTACTGGTGATGGCTGGGATAAAAAATATGAGAGAGTGATAAAAGAAAATATGCTCAAATAATTTAGTTTCACTTTAGAATAATATTTTATTATCTACGTGTCCTGCAACAACGTGAAGCCTACAATGCATCAGCATGGTTTGTTTTGTTTTGTATTACATGTAATCCTGCTAGGTATTCATTTGATTTTACTACTGTACTGTTTAAACCTATTGTACATATCTATAATTTTACATAATTGAATGTGTACAAACACTTTCATGTTATTTTAATATGCCCTCATATTTTTTACTAACATACAAATGCATATATAGTACTTTAATTAATTAATATCGAAACAAATATATTAATAACAAACAAACTAAAATACAGATAAATGCATGCAGGGTCAGCGAACGTAATGTAGAAACCATTAAAAAGCACTGGGGGGAATATGTTTTGGCTCCAGTAAAAACCCAACTGTATAAATAGGTACCAGAATTTGAACTCAACTGTTTGACACAATGTTTCAAGATTCATCAAATTTGTTGTTACAATGTAGCCTCCCAACTTTGTTAAAGCTTGAAATAACCTACAGAAAAATGTACACTGTAACTATGTTTAGTTACAATTTTAGTAACTATGTTTAATTACAACTGTGATGAATTTTGTAAAGGTATTTAAAGGGCGGTTGGGTAGGTTTTTTCAGTATTATGCTATACTCACTTAGTTTTATTGCGTGCATCATTTTCATCCCAAATGGAACTTTGGAAACGAAATGTGAAATAAAGGTCGGTTCAGGCGAGTTTTTCGTCAGCACTATGGTGCTCACACCTATTTATAATAATAATTATTTATTTGGCTGACGCTTTTTTACAATTAGTTATTTTACATACACATTCTAGTAAATTTTAGTACATAGTAGCAGTGTCCTGGTTTTGAACCCAGGATCCTCCTCTCAGGACTACAATGCCAGATTTGACTTCAATTGTAGGTCGGACTTGTTTTGTTTTTTTGTTTGAGGTTAAGAATATATTTACATGAAGTTTTAACATCTACTCTTATGTAATGGAAATCATGAAGATCTGGATACGTCCAGTGCTACTATGAATAGTGCAGCTGGCAACAAGGGAAAGCTTGGAGAGACAGCTGACAGGAGGAAAGAGACCCCATTGGGGCTGGCAAGGGTTAGCTACCCTTGTCGGCAGTATCCAGCTCTGTGTTTACAGGATGCTGGAGACACCCGCCCAAGGCTTCTAAGAAATTAAAGAGAAAAATACCCCTAGAGTCTGCGAGAGCGGGGGCGGAAGATGACTCAACGTTGGACAACACGGTTAACGACTTAGAAACAGACACGGATATGAGTATGGAGAGTACTTCACAAAAGACTACTTCAAGATCTGTAGTTAGCAAAGACATGGAACTCCAGGTTTGTGTCTGCGGCTGGAGCAAGGCGACAACGGTCAGGGGTTTGAAGATTCGTCAAGGGAGAATGTAATGCTTGAGGAGAAGGGACAAGGCCTTGCATTGATCAATACTTCTTACGAAGTCAGTCAAGTCAGTCGAATGAAATCCAGCGACAGGAAGCAAACCACAGTTCGCAGGATATCAGCACCCCTGTCATAGACTTGAGGAGGACTTGCATGGACACAGTTACTGATGAACCTTGTGAACCCGGTCAGACAAACCAGCATAAGAGAGAAAAGAACCTCAACGAGCACAAGCCTGGAGTTAAATGGCCAAGAGCGTGCAGAAAAACTGCATGGGACACAGTAAACACAGATTAAGGTTAAGTGGAACAGTTGAAAAGAAGCTGGATAAATTTGGGGACATCATCTACGCATATGGAAGCGAGAGGTTTGGAGTTGAAAAAATGAAGGAAAAAGTAGAAACTATTCCTGGAAAGTCTAGACGGCAGCAGGAGATTGAACGCTTAGTTAGAGAAAGGAGACAGCTGAGGAAGCAATGGAGAAGAGCAGAACAAAGTCAGAAGGAGGGACTCAATCTGTTACAAAGGGTCATAAAAGATAAGCTTGCAACATTGCGCAGAGCTGAGCGCCTACAGAAACGCTACAGAAATGAGCGTGCGAGAACTAACTTTTATAAAGACCCATTCAAATTTGTAAATAAGTTATTCACCAGTGAGAAGAATGGCACACTAAAAGCATCTAAGTTTGAGCTGGAGAGATATTTGGAGGAAACACATACAGATTCAAAAATGTCAATTCCTTCAGACATCCCACCTATCAATCCACCAGAATACCAAATGGAGGACTGTGCACCTAAGTGGAAAGAAGTAGAGTGAGCTGTGAAAAAAGCAAGGGCTTCATCATCTCCAGGGCCTAATGGAGTTCCGTACAGAGTGTACAAGAGTGCTTCAGGAGTTCTACGAATCCTGTGGAAATTGATGAAAGTGGCATGGGAAAAACAGGTTGTACCAAGAGCATGGCGCCGAGCAGGTGGAGTCTTTATACCTAAAGAAAAAGATTCTACAAGCATCAGTCAGTTTCGCCCTATTTCCCTATTAAACGTAGAAGGCAAGATTTTCTTCAGCATTATTCCTCAGAGATTGTCAACTTACCTATTAAAGAACTGCTTCATTGACACTTCAATACAAAAAGTGGGCATTCCAGGTTACTCAGGATACTTAGAACACATCAAATCAGCTAAAAGGAGAGGAAGGAGCTCCATGTGACATTCCTGGATTTGGCTAATGCATATGGTTCAGTGCCACATGAACTTCTTTGGGCAGTATTTGATTTTTTCAGTGTACCGATGACAATAACAAATTTAGTGAAAGCCTACTTTGGAGATTTTAGTTTTTCAACTTCAGAATTCAGCACTACATGGCAATGCCAGTAAGTTGGAATAATGGCAGGATGCACCATTTTTCCACTGGTAATCATTAGGGCATCAAAATGGGTAGTGGGAGGAGAGCGCTTGGCTTCTGGAATGCGTCTACCACCAATTCGAGCATACATGGATGACATGACAACCATGACTACAACAGTAGCCTGCACTAATCGGTTTTTGGGCAAATTAACCAATAACATTGAATGGGCACAAATGCAATTCAAGCCCACTAAATCAAGGAGCATCTCTATAATTAAAGGTGAAGTAGTAGATAAAACGTTCTTCATTAATGGTGAGGCAATACCAACAGTGTCTGAGAAGCCAGTGAAGAGTCTTGGGAGATGGTATGACGGGGATCTAAAGGACACAGTTCGTGTGGGAGAAGTTATGAAACAAACAGTGGAAGGGTTGAAGAGCATAGACAGCAGCGCTTTACCAGGCAAACTAAAACTCTGTTGCTTTCAGTTTGGTCTACTGCCGAGGTTGCTGTGGCCACTGACTGTGTACGAGGTTTCTTTGACAACAGTAGAGAAGCTGGAAGCTTTAATCAGTTCATACATCAGGAAATGGTTGGGAGTTCCACACTGCCTCAGCAGAGTGGGCCTCTATGGTAAAGGAATACTGCAGCTACCAGTCTTCGCTCTAACCGAGGAGTTTAAGTGCGCCAAGGTCAGACTGGAAATGACATTAGTAGAGTCACGCGACAAATGCGTAAGGGAGGCAGCACCTGTGTTGAAAACTGGAAGAAAGTGGGCGGCAAAGAAAGCTGTGGAGGATGCAAAGGCTGCCCTTCGAATTGGTGATATCATGGGGCAAGTTCAGCATGGAAGAGGGGGTCTTGGTCTCAGTTCAGCTCCTCCTACAAGGCCACTACAAAGCCTACAAAGCCACAAGGCAGCCCCAGCTCAACGGAGGAAGCTGGTAATCAACGAGGTGCAAAAGCAGGAGGAGAGGATGAGGTGCGTAAAGGCCATTTCCCAGGCTAAGCAGGGAGAATGGATGAGATGGGAGAGTGTGGAACAACGCAAGATTGGCTGGCAAGACCTATGGTCAATGGAACAGAGCAGGATCAGTTTCCTCATCAGGTCAACATATGATGTTCTCCCATCACAGGCAAACTAAAACTCTGGTGCTTTCCCTCATGTCCTTTGTGTTCATCACCTGCAACATTAAGGCACATTTTGACAGGATGTAAGGTGGCTCTTAGCCAAGGACAGTTTACTTGGCGCCATGACCAGGTGCTGCGATGTTTGGCCTTAGCATTGGAAGACAAGCGTAACATGACCAATAAGTTGCCACCAGTTCCATCAAAACATTACACACAAAAGACAACATTCCTCCGCCCAGGAGAGCAACCACCAAGAAAAGGTGTTAAAAGCAATCCTCACCCAGGATAGCTGGAAGCTGCTAGAGACTGGAAAATGCTGGCAGATGTTGGTCAACGGCTTATTTTTCCACCTGAGATTACCACCACTAACGTTCGAGGAAGAAACTGCGGTGTGCTCAACTAGCCACTGAAGTGGAACAGTGAGGATGGAGAGTCCGGGTTTACCCAGTGGAGGTTGGTTGTCGAGGATTTGTGGCACACTCTACAACCCAGTTTCTCAGAGATGTCGGATTCAGTGGCCAAGAGTTGCGTCGCACAGTGAAGAACTTATCTGAAGCAGCAGAGAGGAGCAGCAACTGGCTGTGATTGAGATGAAAAGATTCTGGCTGGGGATCTCAAGCACAATAGAAAGAAAGAAATGCTGATGTACGGGTAAGTAAGCTGGGCTGAGTTGAGTGGGGGACGGAGGGGGGTGAAGCTGGGACGCCAGAATCACCGTCGAGCCCTCTTGAGGTGTCGTGGGCTAGTCGACGAAACACCGAGGATGGAAGGTGCCCACTTGAAGACCCCAGAGATGTACCCTACTTAGCTCAATCCAGATGGTTGTCATGCTGATGCGCTGGGGAGACCGCACTGTGGTTGATCCCGAGCCAGCACCGCAGCCATGTGTGCTGATGCGCTTAGGGAGGCAATAAGCTGATCCCTGAGCCAGCATTACACTTCAGCCATCAACACCAGACAGAAGGATATCTACATCATCATATGGAAGGAAACGCAAAATGGATGGAGACACAGATGGATCACATTAGTTTACTGTAAAGCTACGCCTTAGTTGGTGCTTACCTTGGCGAGAGCCGAGTTCAAATCAGCATGAAGTTTTAACATCTACTCTTGTGTAATGGAAATCATACATTTTTCGCAAAAAAAATTATTCAGGCTTTGGGGGCATGTTTTTTTTTATCTTAGGAGGTTTTATTTATTTATTTATTTATTTGTTAGTTTAGTTGTTTGTTAGTCATATATTGTATATTGTATATATATATATATATATATATATAATGGCTTGGATAAATTAAGTGCTGTGATTGGCTGAACAAGATCACATGACCGTTCGGTAATAATTGGCTCGACATCATAGACCAACTTACTAACTGATCTATTAACATTACTACGCCTTAATAGTAACACTTATCTAAACAGTGCTTCTGTAGGTAAAAATGTCAATTTTACTATAAATGACAATGTTCAATGTAATGTTTATGGCAAATAAAAAAGGACAAAAATATATGTTACAATCAAACAGTCCTGAGGGACTATTTTTTCTCAGTGGAAGGATACATAATATATTTCTCATTTTTTCCTTTAAAAAAGCTAGTTTGTGTAATTATTTTCAAAAAAAAAAAAAAATAGCCATTTTATAAGCAAAATAACCCACTTCAGGGCTTGGCGGTAAGAACTGTCTTACCGCACCAGCACCCACACACCCTGCCATGGGTTACTTACAGATATATATATATATATATATATATATATATATATATATATATATATATATATATATATATATATATATATCGACATTAATTAAAGTACTGTATAAGTATTTGTATGTTTTCAACCTATTTATGTTTGTTTAATATATATATATATATATATATATATATATATATATATATATATATATATATATATATAGCCTAATAAATACAAAGGGCATATTAAAATAACATTAATGTGTTTGTACACATTACATTGTACTATAGATATGTACAATAGGCTTAAACAGTACAGTAGTAAAATCAAATGAATAACTAGCAGGCTTTATTTATTTTTTTTGTAGTCTATCCTACATGCAATACAGTACAAAACAACCCATGCTGATGCGTTGTAGGCTTCACATTGTTGAGGACGCGTAGATAATAAAATATTATTTTAAATTGAAACTAAATTATTTCAGCATATTTTCTTTTTATCTGAGTCTATTTATAATTAGCTCAAAATAAATCATAGTGTCGCATTAACACGTTATGGCTCTACAGGACTTTAAATATCTGCAATTTAAAATCTGTATTTTTATGAAACACAGCTTCTGCCGCCTATGCGCTCTGCTTTATGGCAGCATTCGTTTGGCTCAGTGGCGACACGTAGGGGAAGCCTCAGTACACTTCAAACAGTACCGCTTTCAATTAGTATACACATGAACCGCCACTCACAAAAGACTAGTCAGGATTTGTGAGATTAAATAAAATGGTTTGCTTTGCTTTGAACACAAAATATTAGTTAACAAAAATGAACAACCATAAGTACAAATGAAATTATATATAGTTATTTTTATTTATTATCATAATGTGAAATTGAAATCTGATGCATGTTAAAAGTTCAAGTCCTTTGCTTTGTATTTCCTTTTTGTTTTTAAATCGAAGTGTCTAAACTGAACTATTTTGCACAACAGTGTATTTGGTTTTTTTTTATTTTTGAAAATAAAACGTCAATGCATCGCGAATGAGAAATCAGGTTGCCAATTGAACCACTATGATTAATTACTTACCTTAAAAAGTTACCATTTCCATCCCTCCTGAAAAAAAAAAAAAAAAAATCTGGATACGCCACTGCTGCCAGGGTTTATTATTTAAAAAATAAAAATATATATTTTTCTGTTTTTCGTAAGTGGGTAGAGCATATGTAAGTCATGCAGTTTATTTTCAAACCTTAATAACATAACCAAAGAGTGTCTAAGACCCTTCACCGTTATATTTCTTCTCGTGTGAGACTCACTTTTTCAGTCAGCTAAAATATGTGCTAAAAACGGAGTGAATTTCATGTAGCCCTGTTAATGGCAAAAAGACAGCTACGTTTGGAGTTTTTCACAACAAAAAAGCTAAACCACCAACGCCAGAGAGCTAGCTTAATGTTTACATAAAATTGTTAAAATCGGCATCGGGTTTGAGCAACGGATTCGCTTCGTTAGTTAATTTATTTATTTACTTATTTATTTATTTATTTATTATTTGGGGAGTTTTTCAAGCCACGAGTCGCGACTGAGTTGGTGGAATTTTTTGTCTGCGCAAATCCTTGTCACACCTTTGTGAATAGCTCATGAATGTATGGCAGCTCATTATCTGTGTTTAACAGCTAAATCCTTGTTTTCCGTGATGGAAATGGGAACAGTAAATAGGACGGGACAGAACTGCACATGATAATCATGTTTTTGCGACGGCAAACGCTTTGTAAATGAGGCCCACTGTTTCTGACTACAGATTTTCGTTAAATGTCTGGGTGTAGCTTCTAAAAAGTGCATGCCATGAGATACCAATGGACATTTGAACAGAAATATGTTTATATACAGACATATCACATAAAGTGCAACCTCAAAAACTGTAAAAAATGAAATAAACAAATATTTGAAAATAAATTTGTGTATATAAAGGCATATCATGTACATACAAAACTGTACAACTGAAACTATGTAAATAAGTATATGTAGTGATCCTGGTTCCCGCAGGCAGGCGCATCACACAGGGCGAGGCAATCCACACACAGGCGAAGGGTGGGCACGAACCCGGGACCTCTCGCACTAAAGTATAGTGCCGATACCGCTTTACAAAAGAGCTGGCTCCCTTGCAAGGAGCGTATATCGGGCTTATGTCTTTGTGTGTGATTACGTCACCTACCAGCCCTACTGCTGTCTTCCCCCGTGCACGCTACATAAACATTTTTTTTAAATAAATGGGTTTATATTGCCAACATAACAAAGCGCATATACGCAACCGAAGCTATGCATTTATACACAGACATACTGACATGAATAAATAAACATTTGAACAGAATGGGCTACATTTACAATTGTTTACAAAGTCTAAGTGCCGGCACAATTCACACAGATCCTGCGTTTTTCAAAATATGCAGTGCACTTACCGCAGACTGTCTTTGCACATTTGGCACAGCTATCAAAGTAATCCAGGCTTCTGGCACCAAATGCTCCACAAGCATATACTAGTAGAATGAAAGCTTCTAATTCCTCCAAGGGCATTGACCAGGAATCATCTTGTAGTTGTCGGTGGGCTTCTGCTTCAGTGCAGCGTTGTATGTGGTGAAGTGTATGCATGTCAATCAATATGCAAAAAGCACTCAATGCGCTCTCATCAATGTTGTGCATATTATTTGTTTATTTAGCAGACGCCTTTATCCAAGAGACTAGGGTGTGTGAACTATGCATCAGCTGCAGAGTCACTTACAACTACGTCTCACCCGAAAGAGCACAAGGAGGTTAAGTGACTTGCTCAGGGTCACACAATGAGTCAGTGGCTGAGGTGGGATTTGAACCGGGACCTCCTGGTTACAAGCCCTTTCTTGACCACACAGCCTCCTCTGCCGTGGGCCCTGAACTTCCTCAAAATATTATGCTCACCCTTCTACCTGCAGCTTCAACACCAGGATTTATAGTGTTCCAAACAGTGCCATCTTTACCAGCGTCTTGAGTGCCAGGTGGTGCTGGCACTACCGCTGGAGAAAGCTGATTGATGGACTATTAGGAGGCTCATTGAAACAATAGAAATGTCAGAAGACCGCCAAGACCTGAGGAATGAAGACTGATAGAAGCAAAATTCAATACATGGCGGCAAGTCCTGACTGATAAATACAAATAATAACGCAACATTTAATTGTTATAATATGTTTTATATGTATCGGTCAATTTGACAGCTCCTGGTCGGAATAGGTATGACAGTATTTTATCTCCCTAATTTTTGCAGCTATGCGATTTCTTTGTCAGGGTAATTAGTACATGTATTTAGGAAAGGTCAGGAAAGCACAGCTCCGTATCTTAAACACACACACAGTAATTTAAATTTAAATTCCAAAATGCCCACCTTGGTCATTCTAGTGTTAAGTTTACATAGGCCGCAGTGCAAAATAATTGCCTGGCCGCTACCCAATTTGGATTTTGCAGCCGCAATTGTTTGCACTGTGCCTATCCTTACATCAGCCCCAAAGTGCGGGAACATGTGAACAAACTTTCTTATGAAACTTACAACTGGTACATTTGTGTGTTAAATATTTACTTGAATGATTAATACTGTGATATTGCTAATTGGTTATGAATGAACAACATAGAAATGTGTATTCGATTTTTGAAATGTTCATTTTTCAGAAATTTATAGTTACAAAATAACTGATGCTGAAAGTTAAATGAATAGAACCGAATTCATGATGATTGAAAATGCTAATACAGTATAACAAAAATGATACCAACCTAGAATAAACATAGACCTAGAATATAAATGATGCAGACTCACATTTTTGTTCATTCTTATTATTTGTTCATTTTAAGTATGTTTAGAGGAATAGTAACCCCATAAATGTGCAGTTCAATTAACCTTTCAACCGCCAAGCACCGGCTTCCTAATACGGAACTAACAGCACCTACTGTATGCAAACTTTCTCACAGCGTCTCACAGAGTGATTTTAACAGGCATGTGGGGTGAGTGACTGAGTGAGTGAGTTGTAATTTGTGTGTTGTTTTGTAACTTTGAAGTGAAGGCTTATGCCCAGCCAGCAAGTGTTTTGTTGTTTTATTTGAAACTTTTATTTTGGCCCATGTGCTGTGTTTATTTTGTTCCTGTTTTTGTATTTGTTTTGTTAAATAAACTGCAGCTTTCTTCTCTGGGTCTCTTTCCTGCCAGTAACAGCTTGGGTCAGTGACGCTACCCTGTCACAGGGATCTATAACATTCAACAAGCAGATGGAGTTTTGGTGGTACTGACCACATACACTGAGTCAGTAGCTATGAAGTCTAAACAGGATTGCACTGGAGTCTGTTACTTGTGGACGTGTTACTACTGTCTCCCCACACTGCACACAAATATATATTAAAAAGTATAAGATCATTTATTTTTATCTTTTATAAATGGCAAACTTTTCCCTATTTACAGTACACTTCCACAGCTTAAATGAGTAGCTCTGACAGGAGGGGTGCCGACAGACAGTGCCTGTGAGAAGCCTCTCCAATCCCCCCCCCCTTGTAGCTGATAATTAATAAATGAAATACCCTGGGACTCCACTAGCGCTTCCTTGATGACATATCTGTCGTGAGCTCGGCAAAGCATTAAATGGCTATTTTCTGACAGAATGACTTCGCTGCCTCCAAGCTTTCTTGACTTTGTATGTGTGTGTGTGTGTGTGCGGTAAAGAGAGGGAGAGCGTATGTGTGTGTTCGTTTTTTCCTCAGTTGACAGCTCTAGTTCATTCCTGCCCATTTTAATTGGGCCCCGGATGAATTTGCTCGACAGGGCCATTCATCATGTGGCAGCGGTAGAGGACAAACCCAGGGGGGAGGGAGATCGAGGGAGGGGGAGGTGGGTTGCTGTCAGCTCTTTGGGTTGCCTGTTTCATGGGCTGGTAGTGGTTGCTATGCGTATTGGGGTGGGGGGGGGTCACATATTTGGGCATTAGTGCAGCTATTACTTTAACAAGCTTAGTTTATCCTTGTCACTACCACTTCAATTTCCGAACGTAATCATCTGAAATGTAGATTACGCCAAGAGTCAAATGGGACAGAGCAAGAGCACACAACCAAGTGACAAGAGATGGCTTGTTAAAGCACTGTAGCTTTCCCTCTACTTCTCTGCCTGCCATTGATTAGTTTAATATACAATTACTTCCACAGTAAGCTGTTTGTCACCTGTGTGAAAGACTCCCCCTCCTGCTTCTCTAATCTAAGAGTGGTTGGCAGAGGTGCGCTGACCCACAGTAGATAATAAAATCATTATTTTAGCACCAGCCAGCATCCACAGTCACACCTGACAACCTTCGCAGCAGGCTGCTGCTGGTATCCTGAGTTTTTGTGGGTAGGTTGGTGGGTTTCAGCCCTGTCTCCTTTGCTGCAGCATTACGTAGATTTTTGTAGATATGTAAATATCTTAATTGACTATCCTCTTTCAAGCCTTTCTGTTCACACATAACAGACTTAATTAACATCATGTAACTTGTAACTTTTTGTTGAACACCACTGACAGCAGGCTGATAGCTGAGTTCAACATCATTTTTGAGAGACCAGTTGGTGGGTAAGTTAATAACATGCAATAATAGAATTTAAATGTTTTCATTTTGCATGTACAGTAGGTTACATCATTATAGAGGGAAATAATAGGGAGTAAAAGAGGTTAAGCAGACAGCGACCAAAGAAGTCTATACCTTTAATAAGAGAGACTGGGGCCGACTGAGGCAAGATTGGACATTTTGAGGTGCTGCTCCAAGAAAACAGTCATAAGTTTAAGCAGAAACTACTGAACAAATGGCTACATAAACTGGAATAATGTATTCCAGCATCTGACAACTTTGTGATAGACTCTACACCGTGCCTTGTAAATCTAATGAATTTCTATGAAATATGACCCAAGTTCATACCTAACTGTGCATTTGAACCATTTTTTTTTATCCAAATCAGATCATCGGTTCAACTCCTGCTTTGCGAAAGATGAACACTACATTGGCTTATTTCTTATGGCTTTCATGACCCATTTCCATCCCAATAGAACCAAGTTGGCACCAAAACTAACCTTTAACTGTTTAACAGTTTTTTTTTCATATTGAATCACCTGTTCTTGAGGATTGACTTAGTATTTCATGACTTTGGAGGTCAAAGGTTTCCTAATCCTTGTAAGTTTACCTGTGACCACCATGACTTTTGTTTGTGATATAGAGATTGTGAAGGACAGGTGGACAGAAAGCATCATTTCAGGTACTGTGCCTCACTTTGTGTTGTTACGATCATACAAAATGCTGACATACAGTAATCTACTGCACTGAAGCAAACTGATTGACTAGAAATATGTTGGTGCGTAAGATAGGATAATAACCCTGTGATTCCATGTAGTTGATCATTTGAATGCCCCAGTTGGTGTCTAGGTCTTTAATTTTGTTTTCATTCTATAAAGCTCAAACATTGTAAGAGTGTTTGGTTTAACCTGTGCTTTTTGCCTATGTCTCACATTTCAGTGAGGTTTTCAGTGACAGCAGGCTCGCTAGGGAGTAAATATCTCTGACCATGTACACTTTCCCTAATAAATCAAGCAGGGTTGAAGTGATGCTGATCAACAATAGGCACCAGAGGGACTTCACAGAGGACATCACAATGCCGAGTATAACCCAACAAGGGACACTGTGTTAACATTGATAAAAAATAAACTATTAGAGATAGAGAGAACTTCCACCGGCCATATTTTTTTCTTTAGATTTACTAGTTTTGCAACAAATATTTACAACAAATTACACATGATTTCTTTTAGCCTGCTTCTCTAGATGGGTAGACTGTAAATTTCAGTTTGACTTTTCAGTTTCACCTGTGCAAATCCTGAATTCGCTTGTCACAGACCGAGGATGTGTTAATCTTGGATCCCTGCAGAAAAAAAAAAAAAAATGTATTTGCTGTTTACAATAACTGTGCAAACCTCCTAAACGCATTATTTTACTTGCGAGTATTGGGTTAATTTTAAAGTGTGATTTGAAATATCCTTAAAACGGCTGACACCATTGCCAAATAAGGTGTGCCAGAGGCCTAAGATTTTATCTGCAATACCCAGATACCAGCTATTGTATGGAAAATGATCGTCATGCAGATATAAAATGTAAGCAAATCAAGAGTGGAGAATATTGGTATTGTTAACTCATAGTGATAACACATTTTATTTTATAATGATGTTTTTATAATGGTGAAGCGGTATTCTGTATTGTAATGTTGACACAAAGTTGTTTCACCACTGTGACTATGCCTTGATGCACATAGAAGTCGCTAGTGAGCGCGGTGAAATGCCACTTAAGGAACGACTCATAAACTGAAAGTGGTGAAATGCCATTATCATTCATGTTAGTATATTTTCTATACTGACATTGTCCCTCCTAAAACCTACTGAACATAAAAAGACTATAGTGGTTCACACTCAAACAAACTGAATGTTGACATTCAGAGTTCTCAAGTTCAAACCATCCATCATCATTAACCACTTACTCCTGTACAGGGTAGCGGTGAGACAGAGCCTAACCCGGCATACACAGGGTGCAAGGCGAGACTACACCCTGGATGGGATGCCAGTCCATCGCAGGGCACCACACACACAGGGCAATTTAGAGTGGCCAATCAACCTGGACAGCACGTCTTTGACTGTGGGAGGAAACCGGAGTACCCGGAGAAAACCCACGCGAACACGGGGAGAACTCCACACAGACAGTACCCTAGGCTGGATTCGAACCTAGGACCCTGGCGCTGTGAGGCAGCAGTGCTAACCACTACGCCACCGTGCTGCCCTTTCAAGTTCAAACCATTTGACAAATTGAATTGGTCCAGAGGCCTATTGCACAAAAAAGTGGTTTAAAAAAAGCCAGGTTTAGTTTAAGTTATATGGTTTGAGTTAGCAGGATATAACTTAGCAGCTAACTCTGTTGCAAGAAAGTAGACTGCATTTAAATTAATCTAGATAACTCAAGCCGGGTTAATGTTTCTATCTATGTGCATGAAACCAACTGTTTGAGTGTGTTAAGAAGAACATAAGAAGATAAGAAAGTTTAAAATGAGAGGAGGCCATTCAGCCCATCTTGCTCGCTTTGGTTGTTAGTAGCTTACTGATCCCAGAATCTCATCAAGCAGCTTCTTGAAGGATCCCAGGGTGTCAGCTTCAACAACATTACTGGGGAGTTGGTTCCAGACCCTCACAATTCTCTGTGTAAAAAAGTGCCTCCTATTTTCTGTTCTGAATGCCCCTTTATCTAATCTCCATTTGTGGCCCCTGGTCCTTGTTTCTATTTTCAGGTCAAAAAAGTCCCGAGTCGACATTGTCTATACCTTTTAGGATTTTGAATGTTTGAATCAAATCGCCGTGTAGTCTTCTTTGTTCAAGACTGAATAGATTCAATTCTTTTAGCTTGTCTGCATACGACATGCCTTTTAAACCCGGGATAATTCTGGTTGCTCTTCTTTGCACTCTTTCTAGAGCAGCAATATCCTTTTTGTAACGAGGTGACCAGAACTGAACACAGTATTCTAGGTGAGGTCTTACTAATGCATTGTAAAGTTTTAACATTACTTCCCTTGATTTAAATTCAACACTTCTCACAATATATCCGAGCATCCTGTTGGCCTTTTTATAGCTTCCCCCACATTGTCTAGATGAAGACATTTCTGAGTCAACATAAACTCCTAGGTTTTTTTTCATAGATTCCTTCTTCAATTTCAGTATCTCCCATATGATATTTATAATGCACATTTTTATTGCCTGTGTGCAGTACTTTACACTTTCTCTATTAAATGTCATTTACCATATGTCTGCCCAATTCTGAATGCTGTCTAGATCATTTGAATGACCTTGCTGCTGCAACAGTGTTTGCCACCCTCCTATTTCTGTGTCGTTTGCAAATTTAACAAGTTTGCTTACTGTACCAGAATCTAAATCATTAATGTAGATTAGAATAGCAGAGGACCTAATACTGATCCCTGTGGTACACCACTGGTTACCTCGCTCCATTTTGAGGTTTCTCCTTTAATCAGTACTTTCTGTTTTCTACATTAACCACTCCCTAATCCATGTGTATGCATTTCCTTGAATCCTTTACTGCGTTCAGTTTGAGAATTAATCTTTTATGCAGGACGTTGTCAAAAGCAGTGGTGTACCACAGCTTTCTGAAATCTAAATAAACCATGTCGTATGCTGTGCAATTATCCATTGTCGATGTTAGTCCTCAAAAAAATCAAGCAGGTTAGTTAGGCATGATCTCCCTTTCCATGCTGACTGTCTCCCAGGATATTGTTACCATATAGGTAATTTTCCATTTGGATCTTATTATAGTTTCCATAAGTTTACATATAATAGAAGTCAGGCTTATTGGTCTGTAGTTACCTGGTTTGGTTTTGTCTCCCTTTTGTGGATCGGTATTACGCTTGCAAATTTCCAGTCTGTCGGTACAACCCGTGTCAAGAGACTGTTGCATGATCTTGGTTAGCGGTTTGTAAATAACTTCTTTCATTTCTTTGAGTACTATTGGGAGTACTATTGGGAGGATCCGCCCAGGGATTTGTTTATTTTAAGAGCTCCTAGTCCCTTTAACACTTCTGCCTCTGTTATGCTAAAGTTATTTAAAACTGGATAGGAACAGGTCGACATGTGGGGCATGTTGTCCGTGTCCTCCTTTGTAAAAACCTGTGAAAAGTAATCATTTAATATATTTGCTATTTTTTTTTCTTTGTCTATGATTTTGCCATTTATGTCTCTTAGACATTTAACCTCCTTTTGAATGTTCTCTTGCTGTTATAATATTGGAAAAACATTTTGGAATTGGTTTAGCCCTTAGCAATATTGATTTCTATCTCTTAGCCTTTCTAACTTCCTTTTGACTTGTGTTTGGTCCTTTTAAACGCTCTGTAAAGTGCCTTTTTCGCTGAATATTTTTTTTAATTGATCTATTAAACCATTTTGTTTTAGATTTAGATTTGTCTACCTTTTGGGATGTAATTGTTTTGCGCCTAGTACTACATTTTTTAAAAAAACAGCCATCCTTTTTCTGTGGATGTTTTCTCTATTTTACTCCAATCTACTTCTGTTAGTCTCTGTTTCATATCTTCATAGTTTGCTTTTCTAAAATTGTAAACCTTAGCTTTAGTCATTACTTTGGGGGTTTTAAAAATCACTTCAAATGAGACCATGTTGTGGTCTGAGTTTGCCAATGGCTCTCTGACCTCTGTTTTAGTTATTCTGTCTTCATTATTTGAAAAGACTAAATCAAGGCATGCCTCCCCTCTAGTCGGTGCCTTGACAAATTCCGTTAGGAAGCAGTCATTTTTCATTTCCACCATTTCAATTTCGTCCATCGTGCTCCCCACCGGGTTTTCCCATTTTATATGGGGGAAGTTGAAATCCCCCATTAGTATGGCTTCTCCTTTTCTACACACATTTCTAATGTCATTGTATAACACATTACTTTGCTCGGCGTCTGAATTTGGCAGTCTATAGCATGCTCCTATTATTATGCCCTTTGAATTTTTGTCCATTATTCTGACCCATATTGATTCGGCGTTGTTTTCTTTGTCCAGATTTAAAACCTGGGCTTCAAGACTATTTCTTATGTATAGCGCCACCCTCCACCCTCTTCTGTCCTGCCTGTCTTTACTATACAGTGTGTACCCACTAATGTTATATTCGTCTCCATCACTCTCAGACAACAAAGTTTCTGTAACACCTATCACATTGTAGTTACTTGTTAGTGCAGTAGCTTCAACTTCTAACATTTTGTTTCTCAGACTTCTAGCATTAAGATAAATACATTTAATAGCTGTCTTACCTGAGTTGTTGCCTTTGTTTTGAAGTGGTCTCCTTCTGTTCTCTGAAAAAAAAAACTGAGACTTTTTTTTACTGCTTCTGAGCAACACATTTTAGTTTCAATGTATGATAATGTTAAATATTTTTTTTTTAACAAAAAAACAAAACAAAAAACAAAAAAACACCACTGCCAATAAAGCCAGGGTGGCATAAATCTTAGACCTATGCAGAGTACCTGTATATGAGTAAGGGCTTTTTTTCAGTTTTAAAAGTCTGGATTAATCTTTGTTAACCTGCTCTGAAGCAGGTTAGTTTAGTTGTGATAAATTACCATGGATTTAAGCCTGAGTTATTATTATCTTGTTTTGTGCAATAGACTAAGCCTGACTTTCACAATTAAACCTGGAAGTTATCAGGATAACTCTTTAAACCACTTTTGTGCAATAGGCCCCTGGTCTATCTTTCAGTACATTATTTTCAGCAGCCCAGCCCACTATACAGGAGGTCCCACTGCAGGAACCTATGCTGACACACCCTTTTTATATTTTGTTTTAAGGTATGGTTCTTTATATCTGTAGTATTTAACATTATTAAATTTGTATTGCTCTTCAAATATTTATATTTGTTTATTTAAAATGTTGGGCTGCATTTTTTAAAGTTCTTTAATACAAATTGCCATAGGTACAATTTTTGTTATTTTTTTTAAAATTTGGAATCAGCAATTATTTTTTCAAATTTTCTCCCTAACGCTGCCCTCTGAAATGTGTGCCAGCCGCCTGCTTTTTTCACTCTGCAGGCCCGCCATGCAGCCACTTCAGAGCTACAGCGCTGGAGGACCACACAGCTCTGGGCAGCTTACAGGCAGGTCTGCAGGCGCCCGGCCAGTCTACACGGGTCGCTGGTGCGCAGTGAGCCGAGGACACCCTGGCCGACCATTGGGCGGCGCTCGGCCAATTGTGTGCAACCTTGTGGGAATTCCTGTCCACGGTTGGCAGTGGAATAGCCTGGACTCGAACCGGTGATCTCCAGGCTATAGGGTGCATCCTGCACCCATGCAAAGTGCCTTTATTGGATGCACCACTAGAGCCCCCATAGGTACAAGTTTATCAGAAAGGAAAAACAAACACAATAACGTTACCATACAGGAACAGAAAACTTCAGCAATATGTTTAAAAAATAAAAAAACTACAATATGGACCACAGGGGACACAGCAAAGGTATGTTAAAGTACAACACTGAAAGTAACTGTTCTAGTGGGGGGAACATGTTATGCATATTTTATCATCTTAATGTAACAGGACTACTTTGTTCACCCTGTTGACTATTGTACTCTGCATTGTGTTTCTTTTTTTTAACGATGATGACACAAAAACATCCGTTTTCAGTATCACCTTTGTTTTTATTCTGCATTGAAAATTAAAAGAAAATTGCATTTCAGTCTGGTTACTGCATCTGCATCCACCTTCCTCTGAGACTTCAAAGACAGGAAAGGGAACAAGCAAAACAAAACAAAACAAAAAAAAAACTACCATAACATAGTTTAACATTTGTTTTTGTACTAACTTTACATTGTCACACATCCATCAAAAGTATATAAGAAAATATATGCAATATTAATGCTACATAGCATTTTAAATTCAGTTATACAAGATTTACAAAAAACAATACCGTATTTAGCTTAATTTGTGAAAAATAATTAAACTGTAATGCTGTACCTGCATTGAAAATGAAAAGAAAATTGCATTTCAGTCTGGTTACTGCATCTGCATCCACCTATTCAGTAATTAAAAGAAACTAATTACTCAAGATATAGAGCCCAAACAACAAAAATACAACACTTAACAGCATTTAAACAGTCTCTCTTTTCTTTACATTGAATAGCTAGCTATACAGTGGTTTCGTAATGGAGGTTACGTAGTGGAAAAAGGCTGCACTCACACGCACATGTGGGTAGGCCACGGGAGACAAAAATAATAACTTTAAAACTTTCTTTGCGTCTACAATAAACACATTTTTACAACTTACATTTTATCACATTCATATTATTGTCTAATATTCGGATTCATATGTCCAAAGTGATATACAGTTTTCAGGGATTTTTCTTTATTAAGCATGCTACGAACTTTTTATTTAATTTTATTTTAGCAAAACATTAATTAACACCAAACATCCTCTCAACATACTTTTTCATTACCCAAAGTTATTACGTTTATAATGTTGTCCTTCTTTGTTAACAAATGTGCATTTTGAGTGATTTTTATGCAATTTAATAGACAACAGCAAAACAACGTACCTTCCTCTGAGACAGGAAAGGAAAAACGATTGTGTTTCAGTACCATTCCTTACATTTGGACTATACCAAAATAACTCAATGTCATTGTTCCGCTGTTTGTTTATTTATTTATTTTTTCCTAAACAGACTGCTCATACAGCTCCATAATAATTAGAAAATTCAAGTCAGAAAATGTTTATTTCCTTAGAAATAATTACTACACTGTATGTTATACAATTCACATTACCCATTACTTGTATAATGGTACTGTCCATTACTCTGAAGCCTTGCGAGGAAAAAAATTGTCTGACTTTTTAAAGTGACAGCAACAGCCTAATGAAAATCTAGTGAAACCACTATACTACTGTTACACTCACCCCCACTGACTTTCACTAGATTATTCATTGGGGTAGAACTTCTACACTATAGAACCCTCCAAACCATAACCAAACCAAAACATATTTCTTTTATTTTTTTTTCAAAGTATTAATGCAGAGATAGTAAAGATGCAGGGCATGTGTGACAGAGAAAAAAAAAAAAACAAAAGAAAACCAAAATAAAAAAAACACTGAAAACATTTCACCCCAAGTAATTACATGAACCAATGAAAACATATAGTCTCTAAACTAACGCAGTGCAAAAAAAATAATTGTAACTCCATTATAAGTTACTTCAGCCAAAGGGCTATCCTAAATAAGGATTACAGTGAAAAGGGGGTAGCTAGTCCCAAAACACCCATAGAAAAATATGCCATATACATATTCGTACATACAATTCGCAACCTGTGTTTATCTGGCATTGTCCTATTTAAAGACAATACTTAAAGAAATTTAGTGATCCATAACAAAAATAATACATATATATTTTTTTTTAAGAGGAAAATGAGACCAGAAATCATTGACTTACTACTAGAATGATCACTCAAATAATGTGCATCTATGCTTTGATAGTCTTCCATATCCTTTGGCTAGACATAGTCTGAATCAGTCTATCAACCGTCTAATTATTCTACGAATCTGGTACAGAATGACATCCCCACTCCTAGTGTCCGAGATGTTATCAACCATAGTGGCACCATTATTAAAAAGAAGCTTTAGAGGACGATGCTACTAGACATTCCTAACCCCTCATCAGCTACCCCATGGTTTATACACAGAGACGATGCACCCACACTACTACGATTTATAGAATCTGTGTCCAATATATGCAACAATCCTGAGACTCTTCTACTTCACTGGTCAAATCCAAATGGGTGCATCCATTGGAAGCTCTTCCTCCATGTATTCCTCATCTACACTCGTCTGACAAGGCAAGCAGTTCCCCTCTCACTTGATGCTAGGTCTTTTCTCAGAGAACTCAGCTCGGCAACATCATGTGAGAGGATTGACCTCCATCCTGGTTCTCCTCTGCAACCTCAGAAAGTGTCTTTGGCAGTCCTGCAATCCACACAGCAGTTCTTTCTTCCG